>JAPYYX010002869.1:0-13497 GCA_030522605.1 Cremastinae sp. B BG-2022a
TTTGTTTCCTTTAATTGTGATTGAAATACAAAAAATTCAGCATATTTAAACCCTTGGAATCGGAAATTTTTCTTAAGTACCCCATTTTGCCCCCCCCCCAACCCTATATTTGTCATTTTATTATAAAGAATTTGAAGAAAGTGTACTTACTCGTCATATTTATTCATAATTATTGACTCTTTTTTGTCAAAAATTAATAATCCTAGATTCAACTTCTGTTTTCAGAATAAAGAGAGTGATTGATGAAATGGACGTGATATTTTCTTCCGATCGTGATTGGCTGGTCGCTCGTCACGGTCTCGAAAAATTCAATTCTCTCCTCGGAATGATAGACGACGTATTGATCAAGAAAAGATCACTGGATAAAGATTCAACGAGTATACAAGTAACCAAGGATTTTGGCGAAAATGTTAAAAATGTTAAAAACGTTTCGATGAGTTTACGTGGTTACTCTGATGTCACGAGGCTTTTGGACACTGCTTACAGCATTCTCGTGGACGGTGTTACACTTACCAACAGAATCATCGATCGAAACGAAGATCAGCTGAAAGTGTAAGAATTGATTTATTTTTTCAGATAATTTTAAGACCAAAAATATTGAAAGAAACACGTTGAAAATTTATTTTCATTTCAGTGCTACGGAAATTCTGGATGGACTGAGAGATTTTTTTCCTCAAAATGTAATGAATGTATTGACATACGTTGTTTCTATGACCGAAAATATCGTACGAATTTCTCATCACGTTGCAATTATTCACGAGGAGATTGCCCAGAGACTCTACAACGTTTCTTTCAATAATGTTGGCATTGTGAAAAATATTCTGACGAATGTTAAGCCTGAGGCTTATAAAACAGCTTTGCAATCGATATCTCGATTGAATTTCACAGAGGTAAAATGATAAAAAAAATTGATACGCGGTTGTGGTCAATGATATCACTATTTAATTATTTAATTTTATTCATTAAACATTCGATTTTTTACAGCGATTAGTGGAAAGTTTAAAAAAGAAAAAACCAGACGAGTTATTTTGCGAGGAGGAAATTCTCAGTGAAATATTTCAAGGATACAGAGACTTCAAGAACTCGACAGTCATCCGTGAAATACTCTGCAGCGAACCTGGCAAAAAATTTATTGCTGAACTATACGCAACGTTTGAGTTCGAAAATTTCAGAAAAAATGTAAGAATATTCAAAAACTGGTTAAATTATAATTTATTATATACATATTTTTAAGTATTGATAATTAAAATCACACTTTTGGTAAAACATTAAGAGTGTTAATTGCTTGTAATTAATGATATATTTATTTTTCAAATTTTCGTTCAAAATTGTCATTTATATTGAACATCATCCACATCGAAATAATAATGATTGCCAATTATCTCGATACTCGATCATTCTCTTTGCAGGTGGAGGAAACGCTTTCGACATTCATCAGCATGGCAATTCGCTCATCAGTCAAAATTGAAAAATCAAATTTAACTTCTCTTGTCACGAGCGTCAGGAATTTTCTGCTGTATTTCGAAAATATTTCACCAACGCAGCTGAATTGGAGTCATTTTGAGCCTTCAGCTGAGTGGCAAAAAATTTTTCTGGACACGTGTATACAAGGAAGAGTCGATTTGTAAGTTCAACAACATGATAAAGAATTTACTGAACAATTTATTATAAAAGTGAAAAGCTTGCAAAAATTATGCAATGAATTTCTTTTCAAAAAATTTTTTAATATCTAGATTGGGAGTTCACTTGAGTATAGCAAAATCTGTCGGATCAAGAAGTCCATCCTTTTTTGTAATAAAGCCAGATCTCGAGCACATGGACCTTATAGCTGAGACGATATTACTCGATCTTCGTGAGCATCCAACCAGCTGGATTGGACAAGTTCGTGAACATGAGTCAGAGCTCATCGAATCATTTTATTTAACAGTAGCTGATCGAGAAAAGGTATTATAAATAATGTTAAAAAGTACAAAAAATGATCAAATATTACCAACGATTGACTGACAACGATGAAAAAAATGTTGTTTTAGACATTAAAAATTCTGGAGTATTCAAATTTTACTCGCTCTTACTGTGTCGACAAAAATCCACCGGAACTTCTGAATTTCCCTAAACGATCGAATGGAACATTGCTGAAGGACTTGATCTGCCATCTGGCGAGCTCAGTGCAAAAGAACTTGCAGTTCGATGCGAGCCTTGAATTCGAGGCTCAGAAATACACGATAACGAAGAGACAACCTTTCAACTGGACATTCTTCAACGAGAAAACATTAGAAATCTATGAGTACATCGAAACACTGTTACCTCAAATAGACGAGCAATATGATGACAATCGATTAAGCGAGGAGAAAAAAAAATTTGTTGACTCTTGGACTACAGATTTGAGTATCAAAGATGCCTTCGAAATAAGGTAAATTATTCACCCTGACTTACTCACGTAGTGATAGAAGATAGTACAGATACAAGAATAAAAAATTTGTTCTAATAAAAAATAGCGTAGGTTTCATCTGCAAGCTTTTGGACGTTGTGGAGAGTCCAATATTCGAGGTGCGGTCGAAGACGAGTTGGGAACTTCTGTATCCACTCGGGCGAGCAGCAGCAGCAATCGCTGATACGATTGAGCGTGTCATGGACCAAATGAAAAACAATTCAGTGAAGTTATCAGATGTATTCCGTGATCTGCCACAGACGGAAATTCTGATGGACTCCCTTTTGCGAAACCTCACGCCATTGACACTGGACGTAATTGAGGTCTTGACTTCCAAATCCCTGAAGAATTATGGAGACCTAGTGAGCGACTATGCCATCAGAGAAACGACCTGGCCCTGTGTCCAAAGCCAGAGCCTTGGTGAACTTTTCCAATTGCGAAACGGGACTCGTCAGTTCATTCGTGAGGTCGAAAGAATCTCATGCAACCCTGGAGCCATCGTCAAAGAGTGGAAGGATCATCCAGCTTTCGCCAAAGTTCGTACAGTTTTCGATAAAAACAACCGAGACTTTACTCCTATTGCCCCCTTCAACTGGACCCGGGGATATCAAAATTTCCGTCGTTTGGTGTCCAAGATCGATTCGTTGATTGATGAATCAGAAAACGTCAGTCTGACGGATGATGAAGGAGTTCAAGTCGCAAATCAAACTTTGTTGCCTAACATATGGAACATAATCGAGCAGGCGGTCCCAATGGTCGAACGAAAGTCGTTTAGTCTGTTTGACATCTTAGATCAAGAGATTGATAAAAGTGTCGAGGCTTTTAGAAGTGATAAAAGTGCTGCAAGCTCTTGGATGTCAATGGGCAAAGAGCGTGGAATTCAGGATATTTTGGTACTTGGAAAATTTACCAGCCACGTGGTCCACCAATTGACAAAATTTTTCCTTGATCTTCTCAAACCAGAAGTCAGAAGTATTGATCTACTGAGCCTTATGGGTTTCACTAACAAGAGTGCAATTTCAGTCATTTATGAACGAGGACCTTACATCTTGGCGATTATGATTAATGGAATGTCAGATCCAGGACTGGACAAACGGATATACAATGAGACTTTGTATTCCATCGAGTCTGTGACTTGTTCCGACGTTTTTTCATGGTTTCAAGACTACAGGATCGGCCTGACGATTCAGGAATATCAAATCCTGAAGAATAGCACCTGCGACGCTGATCCTGAAAATTTTAATGCTTTCACAGATCTCTACCTGAAATTGAGCACTATTTGGCGAAAACCTGTTCATCAATACCAAGGATATTACTTGACACTTGGGTCTGAGATTCTGGAACTTATCAATCGTTCCACGGACTTAACGAAGCGAGGTCTTGTCGTCCTGGAGCCATTTTCTAAAAAATACAAAGATCATTTTCTGACTACTTTTAAAAATGCACTGGTCATCGACAAACCCAATGTCGCCAACACTAGTTACATAGAGTCCGGCTGGTGGACGTACAGGCTTGCTATTGAAGGTGTTTCTGAGATTCTGGATCACGCCTGTATGGCTCTAAAGGAAGCCAAGTTCAAGAACGAAGAACTGGGAATTTGGGACCTCGTCCAGAGTGGTGATGTCAGGCAGTTGCTGAAGATCCTTGAGGCGCATCCTTCAGAGACAATTGCTCTCGCCGCTAGCATGGCAACGCTCAATTCTACAACTGGAAGTCTTTCCAGTTTCAAGGACCTTCGTCAGTTCATGTGCATAGATCATTTCCGTTTGGATTATTGGAAGACCGAGAACAGGAGTCACTTCCTCGACAGATTATGCGCTTTCGACGCTTACCAAATACTCCGGAGAGCAACCAGTGATGAGTTCTATGAAAGTGTTGTCAACCAGTCGCCGATCCTTCATCAGGTCGAACCACTGTCGAGGAGCTTGGCCAAGTTCCTCGACAGAATGATGAGTCTTCGCGATTCTCAAGGAAATCGAATGAAGGTGGTTTCCAGCATATTCAACGCAACAACTTGGTTTTCTCTTTCAGAAGATACCAGAGAACTTCTTCATGGAGCAGAGAAATCCTGGGCTCACAAAATGGCTGATACTTATCGCGAGGGTTACAAGGGAATACTTTGGAAGAACCGATTCGTCGCTCTCATGGAATTCCAAGAGATCATCGATCTTCTCTTGGATCTTTCCAAAGGCGGTGATGTTTGGACGACCTGGAAAATGAATCATGCTCCACCAAGGTCAAAGTTATTTTTTTCCCTTGTGGAGGATGCACCGAATATTTTTGTCACGGTGATTGACACTTTCGTTAATTCTGAGAGGTTGACCGATTTCATCGAAAGATTTCTCGAGGGCACTGTCAACGGTTGTGACATTGATAAGTACCTGATTCCTCCAGCTTACATCAGGAGAAAAGGTTACTTGTCCAGCATTGGAAATTACTGTGAAAAGCTTCACAAGAACGTCACGTATGCAGACATTTTGCCAATTCCATTGTATACAGCGAATGATGTTACAATTGATGACTTAAAGTCTTTCAATGAGAGTCGGATCTATGATGAATTCCAGAGAATTGAAAAGAATTTTATTGAACTGCTATTCAATGGGACCAGACCCATCAAAGTACCATTATGGTGGACGTCATTTGAAGCTGTCACTTGGGTCGATTTTACGAGACAGTACGCCAGCAAAGATCCAAAACTCTTGGCTCACTCGATAATCGCTAAATCAGCGAATATCTTCAGAAATTTGATGATTCGTTCATTTGGGAATGAAACGTGTACCTGGTGCAATAGCTTTATCGTCCAGATCCTGAATTCACAGCTCTCTCGTCACGAAGTCTATTCCGATCTCTTATGCAACTTAAATCGTTTTAACTACTCGAAAGTACAGGAAGTTATTGATCGCGATCTCTATTGGAACAAGACAATCAATATGGTCAAGGATTATGAGTACTTTAGCGGAAAGAACGACGTCGAGCCATTCGTGACCTCACTCAAGGACGCTTTTCAGTACGTTGCTGATATAATCGTCGACTATGAGAGACCCAGTAAGGAAAGGAATCTTACTGAATGCTTTCTGAGAGCTGTTGGAGCTTCCAAGAACTCCGGGACTGGTTCCTACGTCAAGATACTGATTGGAATCTTGAAATCTCTGGAACGGCATGTTCATGTCATCGACACAGCGAGCAATCATGAAAAACTGTCAAATCTATCTCGCAAGGCCGAATTGTTTGTTTCGATCTGGAGACAGTTACCAGAAGTTGTGAAAGAGGAAGACATTGAGAACTCAGAAAAAGTGATTCCTAATGCAATCATCAATGTCAATCTCCTCATCAAGTTACGAGATTCGAATGAAAGCGAGAGCTTTGAGATGAGACTTCAGGATTTCTTGACCTCAAAGAGAGCCAGAAAATTGCTTCATTATGATTCAAAAGCTGGAAAACATCCATCGATTCCAAGTATCGTTAAAGTCCTCAGTGGTCTAGATTTCAACAAGATCGATCAAAAGCTCGATAAGTGGCGACGAGAAGCTACTTCGAGTGTTTCATGGCTAAGGGAATTGCTGAGACATCTGACCATCGTGGTCGAGGAAGGTGGAAGTCTTCTGGACGTAGCGAGCAGGATAGATTTCGATGACATTTCCAACGTTCTTGGTGTCCCTGATCTTGCTGATGGTGTGATAAATCTCTTGAAGGACAAAACCATCGACAAACTATTCGAAGCGCTCAAGGAAGTCATCGACGACCTTGAGCCCTTCCTCGATGATGAGATGATAAAGCATGACTTGCACGCTATGATTGAAACTTTAGAGAGCATGGAAATTTTCAAGAATCTTGGACTTTTAGATCTCAAATACGTTGTGTCCGAAATGTTTGTAGATTGGAACACTCTCAGGAGTTTTCTAGTTGATGATGTCAAGCTCTCCAACGAGGTAGCTGACAAACTGGCTGAAGCTAAGATCGACATGCTTTCGGTTTTCATGAAGGAGCGCAATGCGATGAGTCTCAAGGACACCATCTGTTCTTCAGCCAAGCTTGAGGAGATGCTGAGTTTCGATTCCAGTAAAACGAATACCGAAAGTGTCAGCAAAGCTCTTTGTGATCTTGACGGCTCAGCGACTCAAAACGTCACGATAGAACTCATAAAGAATCTTAATTTCGAATACATTTTCAAAACGCTCATGAGTGCAAATGTTAAAAACATCTTGAAAAACGCAAATCTGACCGAGCTGGAAGGACAAGAAGTATTCGACAGTTTGGGAGTCGTTTCTGACCTGGTACCAATCTTCAAAGACAAATTGTCTTCAGGTTTTGAAGACGAATCAAACTCCAAAGCAATGAATGGTATGGACTCAATGGATAGTAAAATGTCAAGTGGGAAGTTCCTTCAAGATGCGAGCAAGCTCCTATGCGGCAAATCACTACTCAGTGACAGTGGAGGGTTTTACAAAGTCATCAGCAGTATTGAGGACAATAAGAAGTCATATGACCAGCGCGAGCTTGATTCGCTCCCAACGGAGTTTTGTCGAGAGACGTATAAGAACTTTTTATCAACAAGTGGTGGAAAAATTGTGTGGTCTTATGTGAAACCTCTGATGCGAGGTAGAATCCTATTCGCGCCAAAGACTCCAGCGATTGATAAGGTCATGGCATTTGCCAATGAAACATTTAACCAACTTGATAGTTTCAGCGGTTTGACGCACGCACTTGAGAGGACTATTCGGTCACTGTCTAGTCTCTCGGAGATGGGTCAGAGCTTGAAAGACCTTAAGGACATAATGGCATCCAAGGTGATGAAGATTGCGATAAAGTCGATGAGCGGTGGTCAAATGGAAGGTGATTTCTCGAACTTTGATCTTGGGGAGGTTGCTTGGAAGCTCTCGCGATCGAGTCGTCTGCAGGATATGGTTGCAATGTTGAATGACTTCATGAAGTGCGTTCTCGTTAATAGGATTGAAGGATTCGACAGTGAGGATGAAATGGAGGCTGAGGCCAGAAAATTGGTTGAAACTAATGAATTTTTAGCTGGTGTGGTCTTCATTGATCCTTCTGATGTTAATGAGAGATCCAAACGATCGCTTACTGATGAACTACCTGATGACGTTGTTTATAAGATAAGAATGGACGTTGATTATGTTCCTACGACTAAAAGATTGAAAAAGCAATTCTGGCTGCCAGGACCTGAAGCAAGCTTCATCGAAGATCTGAGGTACCTTCGAGGTTTCATTCAACTTCAGGATGCCATCGATCGGGCTGTTATTAGGTTCAAGTCTGGAAAGAATCAAAATTGGAAAACAGTCACGCAACAAATGCCTTATCCTTGTTGGAAGCATACGCCGTAAGAATTTTCATCACAAAATGAAATCCAAATATTTAAAATTTCGAAAAATTAAATTTGAAATTTTTTTCACAGGTTCTTGACAACCTTGTACGAATCTCAGGGCGTTCAAGTCTGCTTCTTCTTCGCACTGATGATGTGTGTTGGTTCTGCAGTTCGTTACATCGTCTGGGAACGAGAATCGCAAAATTCGATGGTCATGAGCGTGATGGGCTTGAAACCATGGCGAAATACCCTTGCTTGGTTCTTCACGACTTACATTGAGTTGACGATCGTCATGATATCGATTTGCATTATTCTCATTGCTGGAAAAATCTTACCGCACTCCGATCCGTTTCTTGTACTCTTTTTGATGCTGGATTACGTCTTTTCTATAGTCACTTTTTGGTAAATTTTTATTAAATGGTTATATGTTTTTTTGTGAAGATATTTTAATTCACTAATTTTTCTTTCAGTTACATGATCTCGACGATGTTTAGTTCAGCCAGTCTCGCTGCTATCACTACAGTCGTGATGTTTCTCCTCACTTACATGCCTTATGTCATTGTAATCGCCATGGAAGCGAGCATGAGCTTGGGTTGGAAGTTTTTGATGGTGAATTTTCATTTTTTTCATTTAAAAAATTTGTTTTTTCGAAGAAAACGAATTTTGAAATTAATTTTTATTAAAATTATAAAAGTGTTTAAGCATGTCGACGAGCTTTTCGTACGGTTGTCTTTACATCGTACGACGCGAAGTGCAAGGCACAGGAATGAACTGGGGAATGATCTGGGACGAATCGAGTCCCGGTGACTCGATGTCTCTTGGTTTCGTTCTCATCATGATCGCCATCGACGGTATAATTTACGCTTTTATCGGATATTTTGTCACCAAATATACGAATTCAGGTAAGAATCGTCTATGAAAAACAATATTTTCTAATCCATCGTTTCTACTGAAAAATTAAAACTATTTTCCTGTTAATTTCGTCTGTCTTTCTTTTTCTTTTCTCTTGGTGAAAGTACTTTAACTTTTTCGGTGATTGGCACATTTTTTATTTTTCACTCTATTTTCAAAACAAAAAGTGTTAACCCGTCTAATTTCTACTTACAATGTTGAAATTATTGAAAAATCTTATCTTGTAATAATTTTTATCTGTTAGTCATTGTGTAATTTGATGTGAAAAATTATTCCTACCCCAAAAAATCAATTGCAATAAGATTGATTGTGAAAATATTATTATAGTAAAAATGAATATTTAATGCAGGAATAATAAAACGAGGGCAGTTTAGTTTGTTTTTGTCGAAAGAAAAAGGGAAAAATGTTTACAGGCCGAGATTTCGGGGGTCTGAGATCTCGTAGCTTGTGGTGGGCCGATAGCCGTTCTCTCTACGGACGGCCCAGCTACCTTGGCTTCGTCAACAGCCTTTATTACACTAATGAGGTACTCCATACTTCGGCCACTTACCAAGGTATCATTACCTTCGACTATCGCCTGATTTTTTTACCCATCCAATTTCACGTGTGTTTCTCTACATTCTCTTCTTCATTTATTCGGACTGATTTTTTCATTGGCTTTTCTTCTGTCGTCTCGCAGTCACCATAAAAAATTAAATTAAAAAAAATATTCATGTCATTTCTGTTTAATATTCTGTTAACTGTTTTTTCGTTTGTTTTGTGTTTTTAAATTATATTTATCGCAAGATGAAATTTATTTGGGTAATTAATATTTAAATAAATATTTAATTAAATTATTTGATTTAATTATCTTGAATCATAAATGAAAATAAGTTGTTTTGTTCATTGATACGACAGACGAGGATAGCGATCCAGGAAGCATGATCGTTAGTGAAAAACAAGTTGGTGTCAGATTCGAGAATGTGCGGAAAGTCTTTCCCACTGAAAAGGGTGATCTCGTCGCTGTTGATGATTTTAGCCTGAAACTGTGTGAAGGTGAAGTCACCAGTCTACTTGGGCGAAATGGAGCTGGAAAAACGACGATAATGTAAGATTTTTTTATTAAATTTGTGATAAGAAATTTTACTTGAAATTATATAATTAAAATTTTATCAATCCATCGTGATACTAATGTCAAAACCTTGAATGTTTTTTTCAGTAAAATGTTGACTGGTATGATGGCTCCAACGAGTGGAGACATTTATCTGAGTGGTGACGAAGCTGAAAAGCCCGATATAGGGGTTTGCCCTCAAGACAACGTTCTCATCGATACTCTGACACCTCGAGAGCACATGACATTCTACGCGAGGCTCAAGAAACCTACTGACGATGAGGAAGTCATCAAAAATGTAAATTCGATGTTGGCATCCCTCGAGCTCGGCAGACAAGAACACGAGCCGGTCAGTCGTCTGTCCGGAGGAACAAAAAGACGTTTGTGCGTGGCGTTGGCGTTCCTGGGCTCACCGAAGCTGGTAATTTTGGACGAGCCCGGAGCTGGAGTCGATCCAGCGGCTCGTCGAAGAATTTGGCGTCTGATCGATCAGCATCGAGTGGACAGGACCGTTCTGCTGTCGACGCATCACTTGGACGAGGCGGATATGCTCAGCGACACGGTCGTCCTCATGCATCGTGGAAAAATTCTCTGCACCGGCTCTCCGGTGACTCTAAAAACCACGTACGGTCACGGCTACTGGATTCATCTTGAATTTCCAATATTCAGTAATCCAAAAAGCTTGGATAATCTTCTCGCTGATAATCGACTTGAAAATTTGCGCACTCTCATCTCAAATACATTACCCAATGCCACTCTCAGTCAAACTTCCAATACTGAACTCGTCATCACTTTGCCGTTCCATGGAAAACACGGAGAAGCGAATGAGTGAGTTTTTTTTACTTTTTTCCTAATCCATCAATATCCTGGTGACATTTTTTATTAAGAAATATTTAGAATTAAATTAGCAGAGGTGAAGAAAAATTTTTAAAAATTATTTCGCAATTGTTGTGAACGAAAAATTTACATTTTTTTGAGTTTATTTAAAAAAATATGAACAGAATATTTTATGAAATGGATATACTTTGCAGTAGAGATAATTTAATCCAAGATATGGAGAAATGTGGCGAGCAGTGGCACGAGATGCCACTGCCACGCTCGAGACAAACGACCAGCAGATAAAAATTCACTAGAAAAAAATGTAAATAATTTCGGTGAAAAATTTGTGCGCAGTATCGCCGCTGCTGCTAAACTCCTGGAGGAGAATAAGAAGAGTCTCGGCTTTTCTCACATTTCCCTTGAGTGCGACTCCCTCGAACGGATCTTCCTCGATCTCTGTACGCGCGCTGAAACCGGCAATTCCCTCTCCACGAGGCTGAACTTGGACACTGCACCCAATGTTCCTCCCATTGGTGAGAGAAATCAATAATTTTATTTATTTTTATATGATGAAAATTTGAAAAATTAATGACTGGAGAACAATTCAGAATTTTTTTAAAAGTAAAATTGAATGGAAATTTTGTTGAATGATTTTTTTCATCTTTTTGCTCTCAATTCAGGATCGAACGACGTGGATGTGACAATTGGAGAGTCGCGACCGAATCCAAAACCCATTCGACAGGCGAAGGCTCTGTTGAAAAAAAGATTATGGCATTTCGCGAGAGATTGGAGATCACCGCTGGCCACTCTCATCCTCCCGACAATGTTTGTCGCCGTTGCCATGGGCTTTTCTCTTATAAGACCACCCTCAGGGGACGAACCGCCTCTCCGACTCAATCCCAAACTTTACGACACTCATCCGACCTACTTTTACAGGTTATTGAAATAAAAAACAAAAAACTAAAAAAAAAGAGTCAACTGAAATAAATACATTAATTACTATAAAGAAAACTTCAAAAACATATTAGAAATATTTTACTTGCAGAATTCAACACGAATAATATTTAAAAAATTAGTTTATAAAAAGTTTTCATAAATTTTTATTAAAATACAACTAAAAACTTGCGTTCAACGTAAAAAAATGTCAAGGGCTTATCTAACAGTAAAACTAAAAAAAACTAAAAAAAGAATCAACTGAAATAAATACATTAATTACTATAAAGAAAACTTCAAAAACATATTAGAAATATTTTACTTGTAGATTTCAACACGAATAATTTCCAAAAAAAAATTAATTTATAAAAAGTTTTCATACATTTTTATTAAAATGCAACTAAAAACTTGCGATCAACGTAAAAAAAATGTCAAGTGCTTAACAGAAAATAATAAAATCTTTTGATAACATATAAAAATATTTTAAATAAAAAATTATATTTTTTTCAGTATTGATAACGGAAGCGAACCTTTCCTGCGACAAGTTTCTCTGCAGTTGCACGATCGATTCGGCGGGGACTACGCAGGAGCTTGGCAAACTCATCCAAATGTAAATACAGCGAAACAGAAGGATAAAATAAAAAAATGAGAGATAAAATTGTATTGTATAAACTTTTTTTGCTTTCAAACGAATTTTTTAGGATACAGGCGTTTGCGAATGTACGGAGGGACAGCAGATTTGTCACGGGGTGTCGAAGGCGGTCGACGGACTCTATCAGACCTTACCAGGGCGACCGACCCTTGACTGGATCGTTTCCACTTTTCATGAATACATCGAAAAGAGGTCAGAATAATTTTCTTTTTTCTACCCCCATAAGCCTTTCGTAATTTTTTATTTAGATGTCGTACAACCTTAAAATACTTTGAGAAATATTTTTAAAAAATTTCTCTATTTTTTTGGTTTAATTTTACATTTAAACTCTGTTTTCAGGTACGGCGGCTGGTCGTTGTCTCACGCTGGCGATGATCCATTGTTCACCGTCTGGTTCAACAACAAAGGACACCACGCCTTGCCATCTTATTTGAACGCCCTCAACGAGGCTATTCTGAGAGCTTCCGGCGCATCCGGACATTTAACCACCCTCAATCATCCCCTAAAATTATCCAGCGAGCAATTGAATCGTACCACCTTGTAAGTTAGACGTTGTCTATCATTACTATATGTTAATTTAAAGGGGGAGTCGCGTGAAATTTTTTCAGACAATTTTTTTAAAATTTTGCATGGGTTTAGATAAAATACTCGAAAAAAATGTATCCCAAATTTCAAGACGTTTTATCATCTAGAAATCGAGATATTGGTTTTTAAAATTCATCTCTAATACACACGTTCTTATGGCAGATATTTTTATCCACGCTTGATTTAAAAAATGACCAGATGTTTTGGGATAAAAATAATTATTTTTTGATTTTAGATTTTAGCCACATATATTTTGAGATAATAATAATTATAATAAAAAATATCTGCCATAAGAACGTGCGTATTGGAGATGAATTTTAAAAATCAATATCTTGTCTTCTGGATGGTAAAACTTCTTTAAATTTGTTATACATTTTTATTTAAGGCGTAGCGTAACCTAGGCGTATGCAAAATTAAAAAAAAATCTATCTCAAAAAAATTCTCAAAAATTTTTGTTTATGTTTGGAACGTTTTATGAATTTCCCATAAGACACAATGTTCAATTTTAAAAGTTTGAAAGTTCGTAACTTTAAAACCATTTAGTGAATCATTCTCAAATTTGGCACAAGGATTTTCTAGCCGTTTTTAAACAAGTCTACACAATTTTTACTTTTTCTTACCATTTTAAAAATAGGGTCAATTCCTCCTTAAGGTGGTTTTCTCGTTTATTCGTTTTCTTAGGAATTCGTTGAAATTTTGCACAAATGTTCTTTCATATGATCAGCAAACGGGTACCAAATTTTAAGAGGTTTCACCGC
>JAPYYX010002870.1:0-13496 GCA_030522605.1 Cremastinae sp. B BG-2022a
AAATCACCAAATATAATGTTCTTAGCAAATAAAAGACTATTTGATATTAAATTTTATCAAAATTTGAAATATTGTAAATTTTCACCAATTTTTTGGGGTGCCCCATTTTGCCCCTCGTACCCCATTTTGCCGTCCCCTCCCCTAATATTGTTTCTTAAAACGTAAATTTAATTTACAATTTTTAAAATATATTTTACATAAATATCGTAAAAAACGAATTAGCACTGTTCTATCTATATAAAACCGTGAATACTCGGATCGTGGGAAAGCGAACGGAAAATTCGTATAATAATCGACAGTCGGTGTTTGTAAAACATTTGTTGGGGTTGGGAAGAGATGCGATCGAGGGAGAAAGGGATCTGCGATAGATAGATAAATAGATAGAGAAAAAGTAAGAGAGAGATAGAAATGAAGAAAGAGGGATGAGGAAAGCCTCGTCTCGATAAGTCCCGTGAGTCTCGTGGGACGATAAGGAATTCGGACCACGACTCTTGCCAGGCATTGACGTAGATCCGTTGGGGATTTCCCTAGATGTATATACGCGGAAAAAGACGCGAGCACCGAAAGCGCGAAAATCTTTTATTTCTATCTCACTCACGAGCACGGGCGAGCATGCCAAGAGAGGACGCTTGGCATGAGCCCAGGAGAGAGAGAGAGAGAGAGAGAGACAGACGAGAGACGAGAGAGGAAGAAAGAGAAAGAAGGAAAGAGACCGGGAGAGTCACCATCTTGACTAAAACCGAAAAAGACGAGAGAGAGAGAGCGAGAAAAAAAATCGAGATCGCGCGTGTCTCGAGGATCGACGTGAAAGATTAGAGCTGACGGGAATGGGATTCCCCTCGAAAATCATTTTCCACACGCTCTCTCGTACCTCTTCCGCTCTTCCTGCATGTCCCTACAAAAATAGAATAATTGTGGAAAAATACGAAAAAAGCGTGAGAAAGTAAAAACCTATTTGCGTGACGATAGCCGTATCCGTCGTTCGGGCTTGACAAATCGTTTCCCCAGGTATCAATCGCCTTTTTTGTCGCGGATCGAATTAATTCGCGAGACTATAAATCACACGTCCGTCGCCGAATTTGGATTCGAAAGAGCTCTCAGACCTGCTCGTGGCTCTCGATGTCCCGGGACGAGATCAACGTGGACTCGAAATCCGCGGACGTCTGAGCTGTGCGCTAATACCCGGAAGTGTTGGTCGAAATCGCTTATGGAAATTCTCAAAGGATTCGCAAGAAGCGACTCTGATCCGTCTTAGATTTTCCCTGGACGTTCCTCATCGCGCGTCCCGGGACGAGAAACTCGAAATCCGCGGACGTGCTCGCGGTTCGTGCGGTGTACGCGAAACGATACCGGAAGTGTCGGTCGTCCGTCCCTTTTCCCACGTCCATACGTCGCCCGATAAACTCCACGGTCGGGAAAAAAAAGCTTCACCGAAGTCCTCGAATGATGTCGACCGTAAAAATGTGTGGACGAATACACTTTCCATATACATCGCGGCCGCGCGTATAAGCTCTCACACTCTGTCATACATCGTCCGTTTCACAGAAGGATATATAAAACGGGTGGGAAACTCTCGATATCGCTGTCGATGCAATTTCGTTCGAAAATGGAATTTTTTTTCGAACCTTGCTCTTTTTTTCCCTCTTTGAATTTTCTCTCTCGGTCCTCGTCTAACTCGCGAGCCCATATTCTCTTTCCGTCATGAATTGCAATCAAACCACTTTTCTCTCATCTTTTTTTCACCAGAATCAACCAATCGTTTCCCGAAATCGTTTGAGCCACTGGCCAAAAAAAATATACTTTTTCATTATTGTCTCTTGTCGCGACTCTCGAAAAAGAGATGCATGTGTTTCATGAATATGCATCGAGAGAGGGTGCAAGTGCCTCTCGATGTCAAACGTCCCTGATTATTTATTTCCTCGGCGTTGACTGATTTTTCCTAACCAATTTCGTCCCCCATCACCATAGACGAAAAAGAGTCTAATATTTTTTATAAAAAAATATATTTTTCCAAAATATTTATCCTCGCGATATATCCTCGTGAATATTTATCTCGAATTTTTTTTCTCGTTTAATCCGGAGCGCGGCTCGGTAACGAAAAATCTCCATTTTTTCGCCTCGGTCACTTGTCCCCCTTTCTTCTTTCATGCGCCAACAATTATACAGGAAGCACTTAACCTCGGGCGCTCTTTCGTTAAAAGAGAACGAAATATCCATGGAGTGCCCGTGTTTGATTGAAAAACTAATTGGAGTTGAATGTCGATGAGGATACACGAGAGGAGAAAGAATACAGAAGAAGAAGGAAGCGAGGAAAAAAAAGGGAAGAAAAATACTCCGGGGACGTTGAAAGATCGGCTCGAAGGGAATGTAAAGATTTGAAAAAAAGTGGACCGAGAGGGAAAGAGAGAGGGATAGTGACGAGGAGATGAGTAAAGAAAAAGAAGAAATAGAAAAAAAAGGAAGAAAAAGATCACGAGCTGTTAAATCGTACAATCCGTAAATCCGTCGTTATCGCCTGTATCCGGTGATCCTTCCACACTCTGTCTTTTCTCCCCGACCCTTATCCTTCCATTACCTTGTACCGAAGCCCCAGGAGTCTCGAGCTCGTCGTTAGAACGAGCCCGTAACGAAGCGACGACGAGAGGGAGAAAAAAAGGGAGCGAGAAGGACGACGGGAGACCGGAGAGGCGAATCTAAATAGAGAAAAAGAATGAGCGGGGATTGAGAGAAAATGAGGTAGAGGGAAAAGTGAGAATACACAGAGACGATGATACGAAGTGGGCCGAGGGGTGAGGACCGCTTTAAGAAATACTGAAATAAACGCGACCCTTGGATACTTTTATTTTTACCAATTTTTCGGAGTGGAAAAGTTTATGATATTGTTTTTTGTTACATTTTTTTAAGAAAACTTTTACATTAACAGAATTAAGTTTTGATTTATACAAGAGAGCATGAAAGTTGAAATTTACGAAATTTTCTACAATAAACATTAAATATAAACAAATTCGACCTCAAATCGAATATGGTCACCCACTTTTTATAAACTGTTTAAATTCCGCACAAAACAAACTTAAAACTTCGGAGACAACTGCTTTGAGAAAATTAACCGGCATTCGTAACAGCAGAAACCCATCGTACTATCCTAGTAATACCACCCTCTACGAAAAAAACAAAAATTACCCTTATACTAGACAGGATGAAGTATCTTACAAAGCTGTTTGCAAACAAACAATCAGAAAGTCTTGAAAACCTTCTCATAACAACCACACCAAACACAAGACGTAAATACATCCATCCGAAAAATCTATTGATATACAAACAATTGCAGAATTTGCGAATGAAACATAAATTATAGAATGAAAACATATCCTTTGTCATTAACCATCAACTTTTGAAAATCAAAAATACACGAAATAATTTTAGTTTCCCATATTAAATTCAATCTCGTGAGCTGAAGGACCGCGCTCGATGGCTCATTGACATGAGCATCTTAATATCTAAGATAAAAACATGTAAATATGTTTGTATTTTATGTAAATACTCATTCCAATAAATAGCAATGTAATAATAATAATATAACAAATTCTACATTCGTAACAGCAGAAACCCTTGGTACTATCGAAGTAATACCACCCTGTACGAAAAAACAAAAATTACCCCCATACTAGACAGGATGAAGAATCTTACAAAATGTTTTGCAAACAAACAATCAGAAAGTCTTGAAAACCTTCTCATAACAACCACACCGAACACCAGACGTAAATACATCCATCCGAAAAATCGATTGATACAAATAATTGCGGAATTTGCGAATGGAACATAAATTACAGAATGAAAACATATCCTTTGTCGTTAACCAACTTTTGAAAGTCAAAAATACACGGAATAGCTTTAGTTACCCATATTAAATTCAATTTCGTGAGCTGAAGGACCGCGGTCGATGGCTCATTGACGTGAGCATCTTAATATCTAAGACAAAAACCTGTAAATATGTATGTATTTTATGTAAATATGTAATTACTCATGCCAATAAATAGCAATGTAATAATAACAATAATGTAACAAATTCTACATAAATTGAACTTGATGCTGTTAATTATCTAATTATTTTAACTATTTAATAATTGTACATCCCATTAAAATCATAAAAAGTCAATTTCCACTTAATAATTGACTCTAATTCCGTAAAAACAGTATTTATGAATTTTTTATTGAAAGTAATTACTTTTCGCAAGGGTTGTACATCGAAAGAACGTTTAAGTAAACGCGGGCGCCGCTGAGCGTCGCTGCTCTCGTTCCTCGTGACACTTTCCGGAGTCCGTTCCCTCTCCAGAGCTGGAAGGTGTCTCGATGATTACACACGTTGGCAACTTGGAGAAGCTTTCTGTAAAGCGATTTCTTCCCGGCGTGTTGTGAAATCTGCATGTAGGGGCCTGGCACGCAGTTATGGAAATGCGGGGATGCGCGTTCGTTGCTCGAAAGCTGTTCCCTATTACGAGAGTCGAAGCAGAGCGAGAGAGAGACAAAGAGAGCGAGAGAAAGTGCGAGAGATAAGCCTGAGGGTAAGGAACGCGAATATGGGTAACGGGTCGAAGAAGAGGCTGCAAGACAGGAAGGAGACTTAATGCAAAATGCTCCCGAGAGATCGGTGTGAGGTAAGGGGCGCGAAATTCGGGAGACGACAGGGACATGTTACGATCTTAACGCATCATATAACCTAGGTAAATGTCTGCGAGTTCACCTCCTCGCGCACGAATTCCTTCCCCACATACAAGCTCCTGAGGATCCTGACTGTGAGGATATAGACACGAGGACCTAAGTATCGAGAGAGCGACGAGGAGAATGGGAAATCGTGGGGCAGACGACGACGATGAGACGAACGAGAAGCGGGAGAGAGCGAGGAAGCAAGGACGAAGGTTACGGAGAGAGATGAAGGTGGAGAGAGAAGGAAGAAAATAGGAAGATAAAGAGAGCATATCCGTGTCCTCGCAGTGTATAGAGTGGGAGAGAGAACGGAGAGCTATGCGAGGACGTTTCTTGCAAGAATAAGAGAACAGGATCGCTGGGGATGTCCCGGGATTCTGTCCTCTATCGATCTTCACGGGGTACATATAGACACTAACTTGTGCCCTCGGCACACAAGCCGCGTATCCGCGTTCCCTCTCCCGCCGCGAGAGCGTTCGCTGTAGCTATCGTCCAGCTCGGTGTGAGCGCACACATCTTCGGGGACAGGCGAGAAAGGAAGGAGAATTCTCGTCGCTTTTCCAGACTCGAATGAGAGAATGAGAAACGGACGAAGAGAAGGAGACAGATACGTCCATGGGACGGTAGTTCCGTTCTGATCTGTTGGCGCTCCCGGGCTTTCCAGCTGAAAATCCACGCGGTCTGTCTCTCTCTCGTAGCCGCGTTCCCCCCCCCTTCCCTCGGGCGCCGAAATTGCGGCGCGCGCTCTCTAGCGGTGGCGTCGGGTAAGCTCCGAGGTTACTCGGGGTAAATAATGTACCGGTCTCTTTCGGGTTTCTCTCTCTCTTTCACTCGCCCATTCCACTCGACAAAGTTGAGTGACTTAGTACAATGTTCGCGCCGAGATTTCGCGGGACCACGGCTGCGGCTTTACGACCTGGTTAGCCGTACGCATTCTCTACACCACTGCCCTGCTGAAGGGTGAACGCGCGTTCCACGTGCTCAACACACTTTGTAATAAAGGAGAAGGGCCCCTGAGGAAATACATTTTTGGAAGACAGATTATAGAGTGTCATATTGTTATTAATATTTTCAACGCACTTTACCAAATTTTTAAGTACTCTTAAAAACTCTATTTTGGATAAATGTATTCATTATAATCCTGTTCACTCTGGAGAGAGCCAGAATGGCCCAATTTATGGTTATGGGGTTTCAAAGTTTGCAAAATTACTCGTTTTTAGAGAATTATTCATGATGTAATAAATAGACAACGAAAATTATTACATAATTGCACATACACCAGCTAAATCAAGTGAGTGACATTCTTCTAATGTCTCGCTTCATTTTGTTTTTAATGTCCCATCAGCAAGCATTCAAAGAAATCCAAGAACATTCGTACCACTGAAATCTTTCCCAAATTGTGATTAAGAACTCATCAAGTCCATGAATCCGTATTCAGCCTTCAAGTCAAATAAAGATTGAGCTTTCATGAAACGACAACAATTAAATGGTAATTTTCTTTCATGATTCTTGTTCCCTTTAATCCAGCAAATCGTGATGTATTCAAGACCCCTCGTCAGACTTGACGTAAATGTAAATAAGCGTGTTGTGAAGGTAGGTAAGGGAATGTCAAAAGGAACCTGCGACACGTGAACGAGCACCGGTTGACTTGTTAGCAGACGCGCATCTTTCTAAGAAAATGTATGCAAGCTCCGTCGTTCCGTACTTCCCTCGGCGTTAATTCACAAATTCGGGGACATGAACGTGTGCATGTACGAAGGCACTTACCGACACGTGTTTAGACATTTGTCAAAGAAAAGCCACCGAGAGCAGGGCGTTCCTCGAAGATTCCGGATGTCTTTGTCTTTGCACGTCGTTATTGATAGAAGCGCATTGCCGTTTTATGCTTTGTCTGATCAGCCAGGAACGCACACCGTGAAGAGAGAAACCAATGCAACGAGGATATACCGGAGACACATTTGAGAGGTTCATCGGTTATCAGAATTCGAATACAATAGAATTCTCGGTGTGCAGCTATCTTACAGTGAAAATGGACGGGCGGACGAGGAAATTCGGTGTGTGGGGTAAAATGGACCACTCCAAGAAATTTTAAATATAAAATGATGCAAATTAAAAAAAATATTTAAAAATTCTTAAAAACAAATGGAACGGTAACTTTGATGATGAAAGCACGAATTTCAATATCCTCTGGGGTCGAAAATATCACTCCACGTGCCCTGCCGAGGGTTGATGAGAGTCAATGGATTATTATCATCATCTCTTTATTGTCTGAAATGAGAAGCATAAGGTATTTGTGATTGAAAATATCTATAATGAACGCTTTTATCACCGATCTGAAATCTCTTCATCGTCTTTTTCTTCCTTCGTCGTTTCTTGCGCTCCGTTGCAATTGGAATTTTCTATTTGACGAGGAAGCAACAGGCGTCAGCGAGCGTTAAATACTCATTCCCTTCTCGTATTCCTTTTTTATCTCGATTGGATAACAGAGGAAGTAAAAAAAGAGTTCGATCTGGCTGCAGCATTCGTTTGTTTTCTCTTTTTTCTCCCGGGATTCCAGGATTTCAAATTGAATCATTCGCAGGTATCTCGGGCGCCCGAACGTGGAAGTTTGTTAAATAATCAAGGTTTTCTTTACTTCCGGCGCGTTTTGTAGAAAGCCCATTAGAGAATTAATTAATTCTGTATGCCGCATGAACGGCTCAAACGAGATTCACCTTTGAATCTTCTTTCACGAAAATTTCTTATGTTTTTAGCTCGAAAGGCGAATCAAATTGTTGAAATTCTCTTCAACGTTTTGTAATTCCCCCGTTGAGGAAAGAAAACTGAAATGAATGCTTTGTGAAAGAATAGAGATGGTTTGGTAAGTAACAAATATGATTCCCGAAGTTTTCAGCAAAAATTCCAGACTTGCAGGAAAAGCTTATGGCTTACTTTTCGAGGAGAGTGAAAAGCGAAGAGTAAGAGCCGAAAAAGTCGAATAAAAAAGAAAAATGTGGGAGAGATATTTTTTTACTGCTTTTTTTTGGAGCTAACGTGTGAGAGTGTTCGGTTGCACTCGATGTATCATCGAAACGTCGTTTGCAGTTATCGTGGACGAGGCTTCGGCGAAAGAACCGCGCTGAGGAGCTTCCTACATATGATGTAACGTACAAATACGCGATATACACTATCCACCAAAAGTTAAAGGCTCATCGAGTAACATGAGAAAGCTTCTCAAATTTCCAATAATATTTGCTCATCATTTTTTTGATTTTTACTTAGATTCTTGTCAAAAATAATATTCAATTTTTTAATAAAATATCGAATTCTTGGATGAAGTTTATTTTTTAATTATATGAATTAATTTTTACGAATTTTAACTCGACTTTAAATCTGCTTATATTTGAATTTTGTTTTTTTCGATCCAGAAATAATATTCGAAAGCTCTGGTATAAAATGAACGTAATTAATTAAAATACAGGCTAACAATAAAAAATGGATGGAAAGCAAATAAATTTTGTATTCACATTGAATTATATTGTTGAGTGAAAATATTTTATAGAATTATTGAGTGATTTCAAAAGCGAATTAAGCACACAATTGCACCATTCGCACTTCATTAAAAAATGCTTATCCCGAGGTTTTATATATCGCAATCATTTTATCAGACCCATTGAAAACTTTTGGTACGCAGTGTAAGTTCAATTTTCTCGTATATGTGTCTGAAGTGGTGTACACAAACATAGGAAGAAAGTTGGAGTCTTCTTCGATTTTGTTCCTGTGATCCCACTTGTATCGTTGGAAAAGCTCCGAACGCTTAGCGATCCCCGAGATCCCTGCGCTCCTACCAACAAATATAAACAGTCTAGAGAGAATCCTCATGTACAGGACTTTCAAGACTGAAAGGTCGTTCCTCCTCATTTTCAAGAAGATTTTCTCATCGTTTCGAAAAAATTCTCCTCACTTCGAAAGTTCGAACAGAGAACTCTCGAGTTGAGAAAAATCATCTGAATTTTTTTGAGAAACGAAAGGCACGTCCTCTCGACATGTAAACGAAAAGACTTGAGGATCCTGATCCTGTATATAATACAGAGAATAAAAAAAATGGAGGAAAAAAGGGGAGAGAAATGCGAAAAGAATAGCCAATGTAATAGAAACGAACGAGGACCCGGGGAGCCGTTGATTTTAGTCGAGGAATGCACACGGGAGACTATAAGGGGCGTATGTGAGGGGGTAGTTTAAAAAGCAGGGAGGATCCACGTGTGTCCCGAGGAGGGTTGCTCGTTGCCCGAGACTCTGCGAAACGGGGAAAGAAATCACTTTGGTAGGAAATCTCCTCCCCCGCTCTGTCCACCCCTTCTTCTTTTCTCTTCTTCGGCTCGTTCTCTCATTCACCCTTATAAAGTCCAAGGCGTGAGAACTTTTTGGAACTTCAAACTTTTCCCCATTTTCCTCATTGACGCTATAGACAATTGTCTCTTTCTCTCCATTTCTCTCTCTCTCTCTCTCTCTCTCTCTCTTTCTTTTTTTATCTTCTTCATTCTTATCCATCTCATTCTCCTTCTTCACCGTTCCATTCTTCTTCCCTTTTTCCTTCGACGGAAAAGTTGTTGCTTTTGTTTTCCGGAGAAATAAGACCGAAGCGCGAGAGAGCGAGGAACTCGAAGACGAGGAACGAGAGGGAAAATAAAAGGAGTCCTCGGAGGAGCGATGGAATAATTCTCTTGAGAATGTACCTTCTGTTTTCCCTTTTTTTTCTCTCTTCTCGCTCTTCTTCGAGGGAACTTCGGATACTGTCGAACTCGGGCGAAACGATCGCGCGTGCGCGAAAATTTGAGGAATTCCTATTCTGATTAATTAATTAATCAATTCGGCGTATCGAAATTGTATTTTATGAGGAAATTGTTTCATGATATAACTGTAGACGGGGACGGGAACGTTTGGAACTGGGAAAAAGCTGAATTGGAAATTCGCGAATCGACACCGAACCAACAATCCGGGTAATTGGTCTCCCGATTATTAAATTTCGGGGAAAAAAAATGAGGAACTGAAATTATCGATGAGGGATCGCTGTGTTTTATCGATTAAATTAACGGGGAACCGTCGAACCGAAATAAATTTTGCACCAAAGGCTTTGTTCGTCGTTCGGAGTCTATTTAGTCAGTAAATTTATATTTTCTCGGTTGGAAAATTTTGTTACAAAGTGCTTTTTGATTAGGCTTAATTTAAGATTTTAGCATATTTTTTTATAGATAGAAAAAATTGCTTATCTATCTTGAAATGATTAAAAAATATTCGTTTCGGAGGAAAAATGTTGCAATTTGACCTCTCCTCGTTTCTATCTCCTGGCACCGGATGCAGGAAGCTAGAATTTACCCAACACGTTAAATTTTTCATTTTTCTCTTCCCACATCCGATGCAATTTAAATCTCCGTTGATAAATTAATTCTCGACTCACAAATTCTATTTCGTGGTGACTTTAAGCCTGAGGTGATAAAAAAATAAAAATAAATGATCATTCTCATCAAGCTCTACGTTTGAAATAAAAATTTCGTCAATTTTTTTTTAACAAAATAAAAACTAATCTTCAATTTTATAAATTTTCAAGCAAAAAAATTGTCTGAAATTTAATTTAGCTTTGTCTACATGCAAAGCCCAGTCGACAAATTTGACATTCAACAATCTTTCTTCGCATTCGCTCCCGATAAAAAAATCGAGCTTTCGAATCGTCAAAGCCCGACGATTCAGATCGTCTCTATCGGGTTCGAGATTTTTTTTCCGTCGTTCCTCCGCCCACGTTTTTGTTCAACGACTTTTTTATACGTACAAAGGAGGGGAAAGACACGTCGCGGGGAGGATAAAGATGCAAGAACAGGGAGGAAGAAAGAGACCGGAGTTGGGGGAGGACGAGTAGATCTGTGGTGAAATTAGTTTGGGCTCGCATATACATAGCATAATTATTCTAATGATCCTTAATCGCGAGCCCAAGAGGGGAGGGAGGGAAGATCTTACTCAGCAGGCTCCTGGGCTCGGAAAAAAAGAGAAAAAAAAAATAGGAAAAAAAGGACGAGAAATCGTAAAGTTGCATATTTTACTCCCTTGTCTTCTCTCTCCTCCTTTTTTTATTAACACAATGACATTTTGCGAATATAATCTCGTAAAGGGGGAACTCTCGGTCCTCGTTTTACAATGTCAGACGACGAAGAAAAAAAAAGAATATGAATGAGCGAATAAATAAAGTGGTCGGAAGGTAAAATAATGTTGGAGGAAATACCTTGTTCGTATATCTGAGATTTTATCTCATAAATTCTTGTCTACTTAAACGTATCACTATTTTCTCCCGTGACTCGTGACTCTTTTACTTCTTTTCCCTCGATTTTAAACGCCGGCGTATTGCTTGACGACTTTCGCCCACTCCTTCGGATACAGTCGCTGGATGTGAGCGATGACTTTCTTTATCTGACGAGTCTCGTCTGCCGAGCATTGGGGACAAGAGCCTCGAAGAATGAGCGGAGCTAAGCCTGCGATTAATTAATTACAAACGTTTTTATTATGGCAAAAAGAATCGCAAAAATATGTCTTAAATAAAATTCTTGAAGTATTTTTATAAAAGATACATAAAAAAATCTGTTTCGTCATTAGAATTATATTATTTAAAAATTATTTAAAGAATTTTATGAATTTATGAAATTTTTGACATGATTCGTCATTTTGATTGGTTGCTGGATTTTTTTCCTTTATGTAATTTGAAGTATCCGTGAATGTCAATCAATAAATCTTTTGCAAAAAATGAATCATTTTGAAGTATTTTTTATTTCTATATCATAAAAAAGTAATTGAAGCCTCTAATTCGTGATTCTGATGATTTGTAGCTAATTTTTATTTTGTTAGTAGTGTGATTTGAAGTATGAGCATGTCAATGTCAATCAGTGAATGTCTGACGTGCAAAAAATAGTCCTATCTGAAAAAAAGTTATTGAACCTGCCAGCCGGTAATTATGATTGATAACTCATTTTATTTCTCGGTTGTTGCTGATTAGTTTTTGTGACTAGAGCAATTCGAAATATTTTCTATACTCAATGTCAATCAATACATTGACGTATGCGTAAAAAATGGATTATAACAAAAAGAAATCAGTAAAATAACTCAAATATTATCCAATTTCGTTCTTTGTTAAAAATTACTTCAAAATTAAATTACTTCAAAATTAAATTATACGACAAGTTTTTTGCATATGAAAAAAATTGTGTTTTTATTAATAAAAGTACTTCAAAAATATTTTAAAGGGAATTTTTGTTATCTCGTGAGGAGATAGCAAGGGGAGCGAATAAATAATGAACGAGAAATAAAAATGCATGCGGAGCACGGGATGTGTCGGAGAGGGAGAAAATCTCGAGTGCAAAATTTAAAGGGGTTTAAAAAGAGAGAAAGGCCAGCCGGCTGGCTATCGCGTAATCGGAGCTTAAATTGATATAAGTGAGCTGAGTAACTTCTTCCTGTCCTTCTCGGACTCTGACTAAATGCCAAGAGTAAGAGAACTCAAAGTGGAAGCGGAAGAGGGGAAAGGGTTGAGAGTAATGCGTGAGGGTGAAACGGCCAATTCTCGTGACACCGAAACTTTAAAACACGATTAGAAGCTCCATTTGCTCAGGGTGCACGAAAAACCAGCTGACAGGGCGACTCTGACGAATTTACATGAGTTCGTTCACCTTTAATCCTGATTTTTCATAATCCAAACTTATTCAACTTCCTTCTCGTCCTCATAAACTTTGCTCTATCAAAAGCTTCAATAAAATATTTCATTATTAATTCAGAATCCATAATTTCTCGTTGTAACTTTTGGAATTAAGGTAATGTTTAAATGTCACATCGTGCAAAATCAAACTTTGTTATTTTCTATGAAAATAAAAAATGTTTGAAGAAAAAAATTGGAAAAATAGCAAATCACTTTAAGTAGCAGAAATGGATAAATTAAGGATACAAATGCAATTATGAAATACTGAATAAATTGGATATGATGAAAATTGAGTAAAATCAAATTTGTTTAATACTTTTGAGACGACGTCCAATGGGATCGCACGTAGCCTCGCCCAGCGCGCACTTGATCTGTCTTCTCAAATAGCGCTGGTCGTTCAAAGCCATGTCTAATTGGTCATCGGAGACACGTGATTTCGGTGCGACTTGGTCAGCCCCCTGGGCCAACGATCCCATTGTACAGCAGGCCATCAACAAGCCGAGAGCAAACAGAACCTGAAACAGCCAAAACGGGTTTTCTCTTTATAAATTTACTAACCTTGTCAGGTCTAGCTCGACTCGTTCCTTTCAGTGCCAAACTCAACTCGATGCTCTCAAAATTATTATCCCCGAGTACATTTATACAAACTAGTTTTCCAAAATGTACCGTAAATTGTTGTTCTCAAACTGAATCCAAACAAACTTTGATGAAAAACAAACAAAAATAGTAAAATGTTAATTTTTCAAGTGCAATCAATTCCATTTACTGCATTTATATGCATAAACTGCATTTATATGCATAAACTGCATTTTTATCCCAAAATTGCAAAATCCACAAAAATTGTCGTTCAAACAAATCAACGAACTTCGACGAAAAATTAAAAAAAACCTGGTGCAAGTTTAAGGATGTTGCCCCCATACAGTCTGTTCCAAAAGTTAGTGAGATTTGAAAATGTTTACTATCAACAAATAAATGCTTCGCAATTAAAGAATATATAATATATTATTAAAAAAACGTATTTATCATGTCGCGTCACTAACTTTTGTCCGTCTGCTGCCAACTTTTAGAAAAAAAAATA
>JAPYYX010002871.1:0-13493 GCA_030522605.1 Cremastinae sp. B BG-2022a
TCATGATGCTAATACGTAAAATAATACGTAGATGAAACAGTATTAACTATTCGTATTGTAGTATTGCACCATGCAATCGAGAATTCTTTTCTTATTTCACACGTAGCGTGTTTACATTCGGCCGAGCGGGCTTATTATGAGGTTCACGCGCTGAAAAGAGCGAGAGAGATAGAGAGAGTCAGCCAGGGTCGAGCGCACGCCTGGTGGGGGTACCCGAATTCTCGAAAATACTCTTCCCCTTGGGGGCCTTACCGTGCTTATTCGTAGGTCGCACTGTATGTATTTAAATAACGGATGTGGTATAGTGTGTATGCCGACATCCGATAGTGGCGTTGTATACAAATTACAAATATTCTCATTGCTTCCGAAAAACGTTCGTGCATGTGTCGCGAGGTGAAGAAAGCAAAGTGGTATTAAAAAAGAAAAACTTTCATTAAAAAGTTATAACAAAGGATAAATAATGTGCTCGTGTGGTAAATATGAATTACCAAAAATGACATCGAATGCTGCAAGTTGTGAAACATTGAAAGTGAGTATTTGGAAAATGCGAAAGAATTTTTTGTTTTTGAAGTTATGCGTTGTATCTTCATTTCAGAAATCTTTCGTAAGCATAAAATATCAACTCATTTCTTTCGAAGACGAGTCGGATGGCTCTGAAAAGAAAATGATTGACATCGTACCGGCCAAATGGATTTTTTCGAACGACGAGGATGGACAGCTTTATACCAGGTTCATGCCTCCTCCATATACAGACGATCGTTGTGACCATTTACACTCCTTGGTATCGTATTGCGGACCTCCAGACTCAGATTGGCCAGCATATAAAATCAAGCTTTCTGGCCAGGCTCGTAAGTATAAAATTTTGATAGATTTTCAGAAAGTCAGTTCGTGAGAAGTTATAAAATTTTGAAACATGTGTCTTGCTTTTTTTTTAGGTGACTACGCAGAAGCGCTGAATAAGCTGAGCGTGCTCAAAAAAGAGCAGTCCGCTTATACCAGCGACAAAGAAATGACGAGGGATCAAAGGGCCCGTGAAAACATACAACATTACAAAAATACTTCCAATATTCCCTCTGAGGTGACGTCTGACGTCCCAGTCACGTTGCACGTCCCACAAATTCGAGAAACAGTTGACCAAGGTAAGAAATTTTTTTTTTAAATATCAATTCGATATTTATTATTACCTTATTGTTATCACAATGAATTATTTGCTATAAATCGTGTAATTGTATACCTCAATTTTTTTTCAGAGTCTAATAACGCACTGTCCGAAGGGAACTCTGGAGTAAATAACAATGGAGAAACCAGTGCGCTGCCTGAAATCATTACCCGAGCGAACAATGGTGCAGGATGCAATGCATCGCCACGAAAGAGCACCAATGCCAATGTGGCATTAGCCGATGAAGGGGATTCTGTTTTTACTGATTCCCTGTTAAAAGCTCTTCCTGCGGAAGATCTTTTTGATTATAAAAAGATCTTCGAAGGTAAGAGAAATGAATCAAACATGAATATTATAAAAAAATACATTGTGCTTTCATTTTATGGTTATAAAAATAATAGTTTATAAGACAAATAATATAGTTTAATATCCACTTTATAAGAAATCTCATAAAACATAAGCACATAACGTAAAGCAAAATACGAAATTAAAAAAAAAATAATATTCAATAAAATTAACAACATACTATTTTCAATTAGGGGACCTTTTTTTTAATTCTGATCTATATTTGTTATTTCTCTGTAGTTTCGTTTTTTGTTTTGCATTATATATCACTCTTTTACCTTACACGTTATGTATTTTATAATTTTTATGTATGTATTATGTATTATTTATTAACTTTTCGTTGTTCATTTCAAATATGCAAGAGTTGTTTGCCGAGCTGCTTGTGCCCATCAATGCTCAATTAAGAGAAATCAAAGTAGTATTATCTGAACTGAAATCAGAAATTCAAAAAAACAGAAGTGCGCAGCAAACTGTGAACATCGCATCAGTAGAGCCAGAAGATCTGGGACTTCCCCTTAACACCATGGAACGATTTCTTGAATTAGAAACCATTATATCAAACGATGGCGATCAAAAAAATCAAATAGTAAGGCATTTTTTAAATATATTTTGTAATAATCAAGAATAACTCTTTACATCTACAATTCAAACTATTTTTCTTCTTTATAAGTTTATAAAAAACATTATACTTTATTTTCCATTTGTTTTAAGATGAGTTTGATCTGGCACCGAGTCACTCCGTCGACTCCAGTGGTACAATCAATTCGACGAGTTTTCAAAACTTTTTTTAAAAAAGAGCTAATATCTGAATTTACTGCGGTAAAAAATGTTGGCAAACCCGTTATGATAAAAACGCGCTTTTTTTCTTGCTTGCAAGGTAAATATACTAAACAATTTCTTTGATTTGCGTTTATTTAAATAGAGGTATATATCCTGTCTAATATAACAATTTGTTTCCTTATTCTTTTATTTCAGGAATCATCAATGAAAAAAATGCGAAAGAAAAAGTCGACGTGACGACAAAAGATATGGAGCAGGCAGTTGGAAGAGTCATCAACGCGGCAAAAGATTGGGATGGAGCCCGACAAGCGCGTCGAAAAAATAATTAGCGCATTTTAAAAAAAATATTTTTATCGATGTTTTTGTTTTTCATTTTCTAAATTTTTTAAGAAAAATGTGACATTATGACCAAATAACGGTAATGGTTCCTTAAATTTGATTTTTAATCGTCATATAAAATTAGATCGTATCGCTATTCTTCTGATCGGAAAGTATGTATCGCCGTTCTTTGAAGCTGAATTTCTCAATATCATGGGAGAAATCCGTAGAGAAAAATTCACACGAATCACCGAATGTAACTGTTTTTTTCTATATACAGATTTCTCCTAGAATTTTGAGAAATTTAGCTTCAAAAAACGACGATACATTATTTTCGATCAGAAGAATGCCGATGAAATCTAATTTTTTATGACAATTCATTTTTTATTTAATAAATCTGATATTATCGAAATCTAGATGGTCACGTGATTTCCAGTTTTGTTAAGAATTGGAGGTATTTCTCAAATGGTAAGAAAGAGCTAAAATTTTAGACTTGTTTGAAAATATCTAAAAATTCCTTGTGCGAATTTTGATAATGATTCACTCAATGGGTTTTAAAGTTATATATAAGCTTTAAAACTTTGCAAAATTTAACATTAAAAGTCTTATGAAAAATTCCTATAGGTGTTTTAAACATGAACAATGTTACCATCACCGAAAGATTTTTTTATTTGTTTCATATAAGTGTTCAATGGTAATTACAAAATGTACGTGCCATATTTCAGTTAATTATTCAATTTTAATTGTTTAAACAATGCTGATTGTTAAAATAGTTCAATTAATTATTTGAAGTTGTGAACCGATATTGTAGCTAATACACAAAAGATTCTGTACGCATAAAAAAGACGAAGTCAAAAGACCGTAAATTTTCCGTTCTAGCATACTTTTCATTTCATTTCAATTTCATTTCATCGTAGCACGAGAATCAATAGGTATATACATATGTATTTATCATAATTTTTGAGATTCAGTACGATTTATTAAAAAAGAAAAAAAAATGACTTTTCATGAATGAATGATTTTTCATAATTATTGAGATTCAGTACGATTTATTAACAAAAGAAAAAAAATGACATAATTTATTGGACGTGTCCTAACCGATGAACAATGAGCGTGTTAGAAAATTCAATGACAGTATTGCCAGTAACACACATTAGTGTAAAATTCTTTGTACCGAGTGTATATGTATATTCTTGTTTTTAGTACTGTCAGTCAATTCCCGAACACGCTCAATATCTCATGTGCTCAAATTGTAATGCGTATGTCCTATATTTTGTTTATTCAATTAAAGCCTAAATAAATTTTAAAGAATAAAAACTATAACTTGAACGTGACATTTCATATTTGGAGGTATCATATCAAACTTTGAATGGAACTAATGGTATATCGATGTTCAACTACTGGAATTTACCTTACTATCCTCAAAATCTAACATGTGTATCGATTTTTTTTAAAGTACCATCTTTGGCACTGATATCACTTATTCATTTAATTAATTTCAATGTTCAGATAATTGAATGAAAAGTATTAATTTTACATGAAACATTATATTTTTATAGTTATTAGAGTAACCATTCAGTACTCGCCTATGAAGTTATGAATATTGAATTATTTAAATTTTCATCCTACTGTTTTTATCACATTTTGGCGAAATTGCGTCTAATATTTCAATATTTCTTGTTATTCAAGAATATATATTCGTTAAGCTATGATTTTGTCTTTATCATTTTTGCATATTTAAACGAAACTATATGCAATTTTCTAGAGTTTTTTTCCATTAGTTCATATATTTTTATTAAATTAATTAGAACTAAAGAAGTACTATTTCATATTGTGACGAAATTCTATCGGAATTCTATGAGCTCTCCGTTAGGTGAATATAATTTTCGCAAAGTCCAAAGAAACATTAAATAAAAACATCATTTTTGGATATTAATGTGAAATAGTGTTCCGTTTATTTATAGTGGTTACGCTTTTGTCATATTGAATGAAAAATATGGCATAAATAAATAGTTGCATCAATCAATTCGATTTTGTCAAATTCAATAAAAAACGAAAGAAAAGTAATATTTCTTGTATGTATTGCCAACGAATTCAAAAGAGTAGAACTCCGGTCGCCGTGTTAAAAAGTGTGTCCAATTTAGCTGGGATAACCAGCCTACGACCTCAGTGAACAGCAAAAGTACATCGAAAATTCCCGGTCTCACTTTCCCCTATAGAACTGGAGTTCTTTATTCTTATGAATTCGTTGATATTGCGAAAAAAGAGTATCCATCTCTTTGAGAGTATTTTTTGTTGATGTAGACTCAATTTTATCGAGAATATTGAAAAATAAAGTAAGACGAACGTCACAATAATCGAATACGTTGCCATAGTTGAATGTATACCTTTTTAAATTCATGTGATTATTACTGCACGATCTTTTGCTTTAATCAAGCAGAGTCAACAGAATTAAGATTAAACGATGATTAAATAGGGACCAAAATTTATCTTGTTTTTTGGATTATTTTAGACGACACTCAACAAAAATTTGTGGAATTTTTTGAAGTTTTTCTTTGATGATGGCCAGTTTCATTGAAAAGTCGAATGAGTGCGCAAATCATGATTGTATAACAATTTTGTTCGGTCTGCATTTTTCGATGCTATATTCTAATTAATAGATAGAATTTCGTCAGAGCTTTATAAAATATTTTTCTATGAAAACTATAATCCTGAATTTACATAATTATCGATATTTATAAATCTACGATTTTCAGAGAACGGAATCACTTTGTGTTTCCAAGCAATTCAGTATATCCAGACTGGTGATGCAGAAACTTCTAAAACGACAGAGATCAGTTTTCTTTACGAATTTGGTGAGATTGTTCTGCAAATCAAAAGGATCTTGAAGACACATCACAGAATCGATTTTAAATGGTGCTGGATATTTGGCATTATTCATGTACATGACGTAAGATTCCATTTCGTATGGTAAAGTTCCATCCACGAACGATCGTTTTTTAATAATCTTCCCGATGAGGGGACACGCAATGTCCGATCGGTAATCAAATTTTGCGTAGAGACGGAAGAAACCGATCACGTGTTCCTTGATATCGAGACCGTCTTCCGTGAGCTTCGAGGGGTCTTTCGTATCCACTGTAACAAAATTCACAATATATTTTTTGAATGTACCTTTTAAGGTGGGACCCGCGTGAAATTTTTTGAGACAGATTTTTTTTTAATTTTGCACAGGCCTAGATAATACTTAAATCAAAATGTATCCAGTATTTCAAGGCGTTCTATCATCCAGAAGTCGGGATATTGATTAAAAAAAAATTAGTCCCAATAAAATTCACGTGACTCCTACCTTAAATAAAAATGTATACCAAACTTTAAAACGTTTTATCATCCAGAAGTCCAGATACGGATTTAAAAAATTTATCTGTAATACACATGCTCTTATGGCAGATATTTTTATTCAAGCTCGATTTAAAAAATGACCGGTTAAATTTTGACATAAAAATAGTTATTTTTAGATTTTAAACCAGATAGATTTTGAGATAAAAAAAAATATTTTTGTGTCAAAACCTAACTGGTCATTTTTTAAACCGAACGTGAATAAAAATATCTACCATAAGAACGTGTGTATTAGAGATGAAACTAAAAAATCGACATCTTGACTTCTGGATGATAAAACGTCTTGAAATTTGTTATATATTTTTATTTAAGTATCATCTAAACCTATGCAAAATTTAAAAGAAATAGGTCTCATAAACAAAAAAACAAAAAAATGTCTTACTTCCTAATTTGGGCAAAAACTTTTTAATGGAGTGCATGAGAACCATGCTCGGCACCATTCCGTGGGTTTGAAAGTACATGGTGAGATACCAGAAAAGCGTGACCATCGGGATCTGCTCTGGACCAGCTAAATCACACTTGGTTAACCAGGACTTCAAAAAAGACATCATTCTTCCATAACTTGGATTAATTTTCGTTAGGAACCTGGAATAAGCATTAAGTTTTTAAAATTATTTATCCTTATATTTTCGTTTACTATCAATTATTTCTTATGTATTATTATACCAACTGGTTATTCATTTACCACTTTAATTATAAAGTTACATAGAGTTATAAAATTATAAAGTTAGAAAAGCATAGTAGTATTTGAAAATTGAACAATTTTGTTAGAACAATTGTATTATTGGAATTAGAATAATTATAAAAAATTAAAAAGTCAGTGAAGTGTAATAGTATTAAAAAATTGAACAATTTTGTTAGAATACCCAACAAATTTGGCGTCATTGAGCAGTGATTTAATATCAAAGTGTACATTGTAATAAAATCCAGTTCTCTTCACAAGAGCTTCGATTGATTACTTCTCATCTATTATTATTGATTTACTAGTTTAATTACAAAGAATACAGTTACAAAATTAAGTTAGTAAAGCATAGTATTTGAAAATTTGGCATCATTCAGCGGTAATTCAATATCAAAGTGTATATTGTAATAATATCCAGTTCTCTTCACAAGAGCTTCGATCGATTACTTCTTATGTATTATTATTGATTCACCAGTTTAATTACAAAGAATACAGTTATAAAATTAAGTTAGTAAACCATAGTATTTGAAAATTGAACAATTTTGTTAGAATACCTAACAAATTTGGCATCATCCAGCGGTGATTCAATATCAAACTGTACATTGTAATTATATCCAGTTCTCTTCTCCAGAGCTTCTTCGATGGACCGAACGCATTGCGTCTCAACGTCATTCAATATATCGAGAGCCTCCAAATCTTCATAATTTTGTAAAGAATACAGAAGTTCCTTAGCAGCTTCTGGAAATTGTGGCTTAACGACCTCTTCGTTTTTCGAAAACCATCTGTGCATGAAGCCAGTGGTGTGAAACGTCTCGCTCGAGGAGTCCGTACACCACAGCAGAGCGCAAACGCTGCAGGAATCCAGGACGATTTGATACTTGCACTCGGCATTCTCCTTGCTGTAAGTTTGCGAATGACGACGAAGCAGATGATCAACGAAGTCTATCTCGAAATCAAAGAACGTGGAGCAAGATACGCATTCGTATTTCTGCACGTTGTACCAATCGCATTGGATCTGTGTTGCAATGAGCTCAATTTTTTCTCTCGCTCTCAAACGCATTTCTACCCATTTATCTTTGTGACCGCTGTCGTTCATGTGATTTTTTATCACGGAATTTTCATTCTTCATCTCCTGAAAGCAAATGACACACTGGACCGTCATTTCGGAAACGATTTCCATGTACTCGTGAGCAAGAGCCAGCTCGCTCAGATCTTCAGATATGAATTCAATCTCTTTGTCGTCATTTTCCATGTTATCGAGATACTCCGTGTGCTCTCTGTTTCGCAGATGATCCAGACAATTCTCCAGGGTGCTCGGAACGATTTTCCGGCATACTAGACAATAATCGTTTTTCGTATTAGTAATCAAACGGAGATTCATACCGAGTATTATTTTCATCGCTCTGTGACTCGTATTGTGGATTCCTTCCGTCAGATCGAACTGATTGAGTACTTTTTCCGCGTACGTTAACGAGTATTTATCATCATCCTTATCCGAAAGTTCGACCAAAGTTTCTCCGCTGCTCGATTCCATTATATGTTTTTTTACAGTTTCTAATTTTTATATTCTTGAAATTCGAAGATTTTTTTTTTGAGAAAACACAAAGCAGTTGCTGCACACCGTACGCCCGCAGAATGGCGCGATTGTCGACAAATTTTTGACTTTTTTTCCCCCCAAGGTCATCACCAAAAATGTTTATTTTATACATACATATATATTATGCATACTTTCATTCGGCTTTGCATAGGAGCATGAAACGAATTTTTACTTGTAAAACAATAGAAAATTGAATCAAAATTAACAATAAAGTTTTTTATCATTGAATCGACGAATATAGATTTTCAAAAAAATGTTGGTCTACACGTAGTTCTTTAGTAATATTTAATAACGAAATTTGCCTGATTGATAAAAAAAATAGTATTTCGTTTACGTAGTTCCTAAAATTGCAAGTAATTCTCGTAGCTACGTTAAGTCTCGGTTTATTGTGGAATGTTTAATTTTGAATAAAGAAAAAAAAAATTTTTCACTCAAAGCAAATTTTTGACTTTTTTTTCCCTCCCAAGTCCTCACCAAAAAAATGTTCGTCATTATATATAAAGATGTAAAATGCATATACTTTCATTTGGCTTTGAGATAGGAGCATAAAATGAATTTTTACTCGTAAAATAATAGAAAATTGAATCAAAATTAACAATAGAGTTCTTTGTCATTGAATCTACGAATAGATTTTGAAAAAAATATTCGTCTACGTAATTCTTTAGTAATATTTAATAACGAAATTTGTCTTATTGATAAAAAAAATAGTATTTCGTTTACGTAGTTCAAACTTCAAGTAATTCTCGATGCTACGATAAAAGTTTCTGTGTATTGGCATGTTTAATTTTGAATTAAGTAAATACAATTTTTTTTTACTTTCTTCCCCCCAAGATCCTCACCAAAAGTGTTTGTTATTATATATACATATACAACGGATACTTTCATTTGGCTTTGGGATAGGAGCATAAAATGAATTTTTACTTGTAAAATAGAAAATTGAATCAAAATTAAGAAAAAAGTTTATTGTCATTAAATTTTCGAAAAAATGTTCGTCTACAGTTTTTCAATAATATATTTAATAATGAAATGTCTTATTGATAAAAAAAATAGTATTCTGGTATTTCGTTTACGTAGTTCAAACTTCAAGCAATTCTCGTTGTGTTAAAAATCTCAGTGTATTGACATGTTTAATTTTGAATAAAACAAATACAATTCTTTTTACTGAAAAGCATTCGCATAATCCAATCTAACATCGAAATCGTATCGTATATTTTTTAATTACTCGTTTTAAATAGTGTATTTCTTTTCTATTTCATAATTAATGAACTGGTGAACATTTTTTGGCTTCAAGAAAAAAAAACTATGAACTAGGATTGGAATGAAAAATTCAGACAATTTTTTTTTGAGGAGATATAAGTAAATTGAAACAAGTGTTTTTTTTGTAAATGTTTTTATTTTTATCCTATCAGGAACTGAAAACAATGAAATATTTACCTGAAATACTTCTATTTTATGGTTTTCAAGTGACTCGTCTATCGTGATTTTTGGTTTATAAATCAAACTAAAATTTGTTTCATTAAATGACGTCAAAAAAAAGATAATATGATATTCACTAATATTAGATGACTTATCTTTTTCAAATTTTTAAACACAAATGCGTTGAAAAATCTGTAAAAATTAAGTCGTGAAAAAAATTGATATAATCCTGAAGATTCGATATTTATCGAATTTTTAAACAAATTTTTTAAAGAAAAATTAATTTCTTAGAATAACAAAAAGTCTTTTCTCGGATCTGTATATAACCTTAATCCATAAACCGAAGGTTTTAATATAAAACGCGTACCAATATCTTTCTTTTACGATAGCAATGCGTATTCGAGATAATATTTATTATTTTGATTCTTATGAGATTAATTTTTTTCTCTCGTATCACAAACGCGATAAAACATCAAAGAAAGTAGTGAATGAATAAAATGGAAATGAAAACTTTATCATCGCTCGAGATTTTTGGAAAATTCTACAAGAAATATAGAAGAGTCTCGAGGTGGTTGCTCGGGCTTGCATGAAGCGACTGTGATACGAGGAATGCAAGTTTGTGAGCTAGCTGACATGGCGCTGGAACTCGAACAGTTCCGCTCCAGTTGAAGTACATGTGAGTTAATTTGAAACTCAAAACCTGGAGCTTCGAAGCCTCCAAATCGGCGTTATCTGAGATAACGTTGTATCCGGTCGGCGAGACGGATCCCTGGGTAACGTACTGGGATACGATGAAGAAATCGTACTTCAATGGATTCGTGATGACATCGTCAACGACCGTGCCAGCTGGAGGATTGGCTCCATTGCAGAAGAGTCGAGTATTGAGACGCTTCGTGACGATGATGTAAGCCAATTTGACTAGAGCTGGATTTCCGTAGACGTCCGCCATCTTCGTTCTCAGACGTTCGACCTCGTGCTCGAATACGTATGGGATTTGCCCCTCGCCTACGCCGTCGCGATAAAATACAATGCGGTTCGGCAGCATTTTGTTCACTTCTTTGTATTTTTGCAGGGCCTTGCACATGTTCATTGCGAGATCGTTCGACAGCTCCTCACCCGTTGAGTGCTGGCTCACCGCCGAAAAGTAACGAGTGTAACTCGCATTCAAGGAAGCTACGAGAGCGCCTGTAAACACATTTTTTTTTCAATTTTTCATTTTCGTGAATTTTTTAATCGGGTGATATTCACAGCCGGAAGTATTACTACACGTGTGAAGTCGATATAAAATCATTTAATATTTTTTATTACACTTCGAGTTACTATGCATCATCTATGAAGCTGTCAATGGTTCCAACAGATGAGGCAAAGGCAAAATATTTTAGAAAAATATATTTTTTTACATATTTCCGTCAAATGTTGTTAACTTTGTAGTACAGTTTAAAATTTTGGTGTGAAATTTCAAGAAGTTCCATCACTTAAAAGTGAAGAAATTCTGCGGCAGTTTGTATTAAGAGTTTTCATACTGCATTTACTAATTTTCGTTTTATTTACTAATCTCTCGATTTCTACGTAACGATCTTCCAAAATTTACACATATTTCTGTGGTGCGAAACGGGTTTACACTAAATTTAAAAACTACGTAAAACTAATTTAGAATAAAACAAGACATACATGCTAATCTGCATTGAATGGATGGTAAATTGTTATTTTTTTATTTAAAAAATGTATTTAAAAATTTTTTTTTCATTTATTGAGTTAAAAAAAAATTATTATTCAACATTTTTTTATTTATTTCATTTGAAAGCATTCATTTCAAAAAATAGTGTGGTCCAATTTTTGTTAATTCAGACCTTTGGAAACATCGTTATAATTAAGTTAATTAAAAAATGTTCATATTTTACTTTTTTGAGATATAAATTTTTCTTGTATGTATTTATTTATAAAGTACTTACCAAAATCGCGTTCTCTGTTGTTCGTGTCGTGACAAACATCAAAACCGACAACCATGAGTCCAGGACACGGTATAGCGACGGACCAAGGTGCACCACCCATTTTGCAATTCATTTGTATTCCAACTTTTGTAGCGATCGACTGAGGGTTTTTACCGGCAAGGTTTTTGAAGAGTATACACTGCGTTGGTACAGGACGATCGATACAGCATTTCTTTTTTATAGCGGAATAACGATCAGCGCGATTGTTGGGCAGGACGCAAAAGATCAACTGCGGATTTGATTGACTCATTATCTTCTCGATCGCTGTTGTATAATCACCAGGACGATCTCCATTCAGATCAATGCGTTGCGGATCTTTTATTTGGAAATTCATCGATCTCACCGAATTTTTCAATATTCCGATAAAAGACTGAAAATAATATTTCGTTATTAAGGTCATGTTTAACCCACACGAGTGCGAGAGGAACAGATGCTAAACGAATTTGATATTTTCTCTGGACTTTTTGATATTTTAGAAAAAAAAGAAAAGAATCACTATTCTTTGATAGGAAGAGAACAACGTGGTTCTTTTTTCTTCGAAAAATTGTTTATTTTCAGAGAAAATAGCAAAGTTCGATTTCACACGATATATCGTACAAAATCGAATTATGCCATTTTCTCTGGAAATAAGTAATGTTCGAAGAAACAAATCACATCGTCTTTTCATAAAAAACTAATGTGATTATTTTCTTTTTTTCTAAAGTATCGAAAATCTCGAGGAAAATAGCAAATCCGTTTTGCATCTGTCTCTTTCGCGCTCGTATGGGTTAATCATAATTTTAAGAGCAATCACAACCCTCAAAATTACTAGATTTCGTCGGACTCGGATTTCTCTCTCAAAATCGAATTAATCTTGAAAAAAATACAGTATATTTCTTTTGATCTCAAGAATTGTCCTGTGCTCCAAATGTTCATGACAATTTAATTATTGATTAATAAAAAAATAAACAAAGATCGGAGGTTCGAACAGGTTTCTCGCGGAAGATGCGCCTGTTGTTTGTTTATATTTTTTATTAACTAATAGGTAAATTCTCATGAAAATTCGGACCCGAATGTTGTTAACTTTGTAGTACAGTTTAAAATTTTGGTGTGAAATTTCAGAAGTTCCATCACTTAAAAGTGAAGATATTCAGTGTTGAAGACGGCAGTTTTTATTATGAGTTTTTATGCTGCATTTACTAATTTTCGTTTTATTTACTAACAATTCTTGAAAGGATTATACTTTTTTTTTTAAGTTTAATTATTAGATTTTGATAGAGAAATCCGAGTCTTACGAGATTTAGTAAATTTAAGGGTTGTGATTTCTCTTAAGCAATCACAATTACGTGACCACTCAGATTTCGTAGGTGCCGGATTTTTCTCTCAAAATTAAATAATTGAACTTGAAAAAATTACAGTATATTCCTTTCGATCCCAAGAATTTGCCTCTGGTCCAAATTTTGATGGGAATTTACGTGTTAATTAATAAAAAATGAACAGACAATGGGCGCGTCTCCCACGCGAAAGCTGTTTTTCGATCTTTGTTTATTTTTTTATTAATCAATGTCTGAATCCTCATGACAATTTGGACCACAGGCAAATTCTTGGGATCGAAAAGAATATAATCTATTTTTTTTTTAAGTTCAATTATTCGATTTTGATAGAAAAATGCGAGACCTACGAAATCTAACAACTTTGAGGGTTGTGATTTCTCTTAAGGGGTTTCGGTATTAAAAATGAAAATGATAAGAACTTGATGAAATTTGGACAGAATGTTCTTCTATGAAAAATTTGAGAGTATTATTTTTTTCAAAATTTTCGTCCTCATAT
>JAPYYX010002872.1:0-17008 GCA_030522605.1 Cremastinae sp. B BG-2022a
ACAGGTCGCGTATTGTATCTATTTATCTATATGCCAAATTTCATCAAAAAATAATGGAAAATAATTTTAACGTGTAAAGCGATAGAACCTCCTTAAGAGGGTTGACCAAGCAGCAAATGGTAAACCAACTTGAAATTTTGCATAACTCTTTTGGGTACTACTAAGACGTTTCCATTAGTTTTTTAAAAGAATCTGACTATTTTGTTTTTTATGATTTTTTTACGATTGTAATAGTTAAAGGTCATGTTGTATGATCTTGAATTTCGAGTGTTATTCTTAAATCAATATGCAACCACTTTTCTTAATATACATAAGCTCAAAAATCGCTTATTGCGGAGATACACTAAGAAAAAAACTTTTGATTTGACTGTATCGCGACAATTACCTTAAACGGTCACCCATCCAAGTATTGGCCACGCCTAACACTGCTTAACTTGTGGGACCGCTGAAACTCAACACCAACCACAGATCCGCTACTGCCAGTTGTTATCGATTTTTAGTATTAATACCATTTTCTGAACAATTACAGTTTTTTGTTTTTCATTTTTTAAAGTAACGAGTTAGGCCACCCTAGAGGCTGAAAAATAAACGTTTTTACGATTTTTTTTCAGAAATACTACATAACAAAAATCGAGATTCCAATGAAGAGTATTTATCATAGGCATCAGTGACTGTATACAATAAGACAAAAAAATTATAATTTTTTTGAAGACATTGCATGTGACACGTAGGCCTATTGTACGCTCCACGTTTTGTATTTTACATTTTACAAGTGTTTTCATAGCTATTAAAAATGATAATCACAAATTTTCAGGACAATCTGGAGCTTCAAGAAATTATTTTATATTTTTTTGTACATTTCAGAAACGTGGTATATTAAAAATTTTATTTTTATAAAATTATTCAAGATATATTCAAAATTTCAAGTGAATCGGTTGAAAATTGTCTAAGTTGTTTCCCGCCAACTCCAAAAATGTACTATCGAGATACACACGTCTGAGATTTCGAATGTACGTTAAGAAATGACTAACGTCCTTCTCGAAAAATTCGAAAACCGAGTACGTATATATTTAGAAAATTTTCCAGACCATAAATTTAAATTAGAAATAATCTTTTGAGGCATCACGTTTGAGGTCATAAGGGTCAATTTTAAAAAAAAGTTGATTTTTCCAAAATTCTACAGTGGTTTAACGCTTTCGAACGTTGAATCTATACAAGTGCGAGAGGGACAGATGCAGATCGATTTGCTATTTTCTCAGAGATTTTCGATATTCCAAATCAAGAAAAAACATGACTCTTTGATGGAAAAGAACAACGTGGTTCTTTTTTACCACGTTTCTATTTTCTTCCAAAGATGTTTATTTTTCGAAAAAGTAGCAAAGTTCGATTTCGCACGATATAGGACACCCAAGCATCACTTTAAAAGTATAAAAGATCGATAAAGTCAAATCTTACTGTAAGTAATATAAAATTTTAGAATTTCATTCACGACCTCGCTATATTCACTTAATGAAATTAAAGTCATGATTATCTCGTTGTATCTTGCGGTTAAATATATTCTTTCCTGGTCAACTGTAAATTTAAATTTTTAAAAATGGAAACATGTATCTCATACGACACGATTGAAATTGACTAACGAAATAAAAAAAGTACAATAGTCGTAAATAACATTTTATATTTAATTTCTGACTTCACGATATAAGTGCAATGAAAATAAAGTTTTATTATCGTGCTACGTGTTATCGTTAAATATATTTTTATGGCGCACTGTGAATTTCAATTTTCAGAACAAAAAATTCGATACTCATCGAACTATACAAAATCTAAATTGACTAAGGCTATCATTAATTAGATCTACACGACCAGGTCTGCGGATGGAATTAAGAATGTAATTCGCACCCTCGCGAATATACGTGCGATGAAAACGAAGTCATTATTACCCAGATATATATTATCGTTCAAATATTTATTTGCGGACGACCATAAGTTCCAAAGGATTAAAATTTAAAAAAATATCCAATAATGAATCGACATTTCACGAATTACATGATAAAAATTAAATACCATGATGGAAAATAAAAAATTTAAAACAAAAATCCTTTTACGAGTAAAGCCGCGGATGGAATTTAAAATTTAATTCTCAACCGCACAATGCTCGTGGAATGAAAACAAAGTCAATATTACCTTCCTCGCATATTATCTATCATCAATTTTTCTCGTGGTCTATAATAAATTCCAATTTTCAAAAACAACAATGGTATGGTTATCGAGTTATAAAAAATGGAAATCGTTGAGGTAAACATTAATTGGAACTGGAAGACCAGAACTTTGGATAAAATTCAAATAAAATTCGCAATGATATTGGTACAATGAAAATGAAGTCATTTAAATCGTTCTACATATTATCGTCCAATGATGAAGAATAGCAAAGCGCCTGGATGTTTGATTAATGACCAATGCGAGAGTAAATTTTATGAGAGAATTCTCTGTTCGCACGTATTTATACGTCCGATTTTTTTTTCTTTTTGCTGGTAGATTCGCTGACCCAATCTCGCTCACAAACGAGACTTTCAGACGTCGACGTGACTTAACGATAAATATACAATGGGAATATACATATATAAATTTTTATATGATATTTGAAGACGGTAGCAGGAAAGGCGTTTCGAGTGCGTATAAAAATGGATGAACATTTGATCACGCCTCGTGGCAACTAATCCACGTACTCCTGGGATTATGTCTAAATATATATATGTATATTTTGGACGGTTAAAAAAAAGAAGACTAGGAAATCGACTCATGGCTTGTTTACGAACACTGCTCCATGGAAGGTTTATTCGAAACTCGAAATAATTCACATGCAGTCAAAACCACGTAGACTACAATTTATAATATGTACATTAACAGCAAGAGTAATGGAAGAATTAACGTTTATCCGATAAAGTATAATGGAAAAAAAGGTATTTTTCTCGTAAAGGCGATTCATGAAAAATATTGGACCCAGCATTTTTTTAAATTTTTTACAAGATAAGATACAAATTACAGAAAAAGAGTGAATAAGGTAGTTGTTGTGGAAAAACAAATTTTGTCAGAATTTCTTAAATTTAAAGTAAATTAAATTTGGACAAGCCTTGTTTGATATGACCTGCATACGTGTGTACCAAATATTAAGAGGTTTGACCACGTAGATATCGAGACATTTATTGTTAAAAATCACAATTTTCAGTTCTCTCTCATAAGAGCACATGTTAAGGCATTCCTAGCGCGAGGGGGAGAGGTATGGAAATTTTGATCTCGTTTTTCTCATATTCCAAGTGGACTGAGCATACAAGCCCATTAGGAAAAATTATTGCAAATCAATTAAAGAAAAACATACTCAAAGTTCAAATCCATCCTACGTAAAATTAATTTGTTATATAATAAACAAAATCATAAAAATTGTTGTCTTCAAATTTTTGTGAAAAATTAATTAAAGCTTTTTTGATGTTATATAAAAATGTGTGCAAAACTTCAATAGACCTCACCGATCGAAAAATCGAGATACTCGTCGTTAATATCGTGATACTTAACACGGGCTCTTATGGGAGGTTGCGAAAAATGACGATTTTCAAGAATAAATATTTTGATTTTTCAGTCGGTAACAGCCCCTGAAATTTTACACACTTGTACATTTAAATATTGTGATTTTCAATATTAAATATCTCGACTTCTAGATGGTGAACCTTGAAATTTCGCCTAACTCTTGTTGGCACTACAAAGAAATTTCTTTTAGTTTTTTAAAAAAATCTAACTTTTTTGTTTTTTATGATTTTTTTACATTTGTAATAATTCAAGGTCATGTTATATGACCTTGAAATTCGAGTATGTTATTCTTGAATCAATATGCAACAAATTTTCTCAACCCTAATCAATTACACATGCCAAATTGACCCCAATGTCAACTTTAAGATAGTTCTGTCGGTACAGTCAAATCCAAAAAACGCCATTATTATAATTATTGTATAAAATAACTTACTAATAACAAATAACCTACGCAAAATAGTGAAAAGAAGTTCGAAATAAATTGCAATTTTTTTTAATTTTTAAATGGTTTATCGCTTATCAGAGTGAGTGATGTGAATTCTTCTAAAATCTTCAATGCCTGATGATACGTGTAAGACTACTCACAAATTTGTGATGTTTGAGAACTTTAATTTGAAATTTGGAGACATACTTTCAATGCTTTGGAAGGTGTGACACATCGATTGATGAAAAATCGATTTTCAAGAACAAAAAAAGATAATCCTTATCGGTTATTCAATGAAACATGGACCGAAAAAAAGGATTTTTCTCGTAGAAGATTTTTGAAAAATATTTTGTACTGCATTTTTCTTCACATTTTTTTCAAGATCGAAAAAAAAATTTTGAGCAAAATCAGATTATGGGATTTTTAAATCGGAAATGGATTTCAAATATCACGGAGTACGTGAACTTTTATTTTTTGCGTGAAACTTCTATAAATATTTCCTCGATTCCAAAGCTTCATTCCGAAATCGGATATTGATACTATTGTTCGAAACATCGATTTACTCGAGAGGCTTTTCCGACTGAACAGTATACATATAACTGTAGAGATGAAACTTCCGTAAAGGATAAACAGAAAATAACTCACTCGTAGTTTTTCTTCTTTCGATCAAAAGTCATAAAATGATTTAAATATTTAGTTAATATACGAAGTTTGAAATTCGAAATGTTACGAAGAAAATTAAATGTTAAGTAATTCACGAAAATAAAAACTTTGAGAAATATTATTTCCTTATTCAAAGTGCCTCACTCGTTACATTTTCATGTGAATATTATTTCCCTTATTCGAAATACTTCATTCGTAAGCTTTCATGAATATTATTTCCTTCATCAAAGTGGGTTAGTTTAAAACTGGGGGTTTGATATCTTTGTTAAAAATGTCGATTTTCTGGAACCGATTCCCGATCGGTAAGTAAAGAAACAAAGATAAAACGTACGCGAAAAATAAACGGGGAAACGATTCACTCGTCGAGAGTCAATTGAATAACTGTAAACAAACGGAAACCGCGTTTATGAAGTCCCGCTCTGTGAGGAAAGAGAAACATGCGCGCGAGTGCGCGGGCTTGCAAACATCCATGGAAACACGAATAAACCAAGTGTGAAATACCGAAGGTTTTCGTCAGAGAGTAAGCGAGAAAGGAAAACATTCTGCAATGATTTTCTCTGCTATTTGCTCGCGCATTAGGTTGCATGCGAACCCATATATCAAAAATGTGGGGCAATACGAATCACCGGGAAACTTCAGGGAAAATCGTTCTTCGGCATTTATCAGGTGAAATGAGACGTAAACTTCGTAAAACTTGACGATCCGTAAAAAATGGAGCAAAATGCGTCTCTCTGGAAATTCTTGACAAATATTGATCTTATGACCCTCATTTTTTGGCTACTGATACAAATTTGCGTTTTAAAAGTAACGTCGCCATGTTACCGAGGATTTTGAACAAAATTTTAAAATGCTACAAATTAAAAATTTGGACGTACAAACCTTGCCAAAATTACGTTTAAAACGGAAAACTTACGAATTGTTGACTTTGTAGTGTTTTAAATGGATTCTGAATTTTTTGTGTACCAGCAACGATATCAATTAACAAGTTCAAATTATTAGTTGAAACATAATCATAATAATAATAATGCATTTATTAAGACACTTATTTGGTAGTTATTTACAAAGGTACGCATTACATTACATTTGACCGTGGGCCATCGACCTAGGTCCTTCAGCCCTTGCGTTACAATTCCTCAGGGTTTATTTTAGTTTCTATTTAGTACATAGTTTTCTTTTATTATTTTTTTCATTTTTGACACAGTTGGTGCTGTAGTTTTGGTGCTCGTTGAAGGTTTACATTGTCGTTTTTAAATGTTTTTAGTTTGCCTAAGATAGATGATCTTGTATGAATATTTGGTCGATTATTGTAATGCTCATCTACTGGAAGTAGTGGAGTCATATTGTCCATTTGAGCTATTGCAAAATTTTTTGTTAGCTCTATCATTCTCGAGACTATCGGTTGAATGTTGGTTTTTTCATACAGTGTATCGTTTCTCGGGTTAAACATCGGATTACGATGGTGGCGCATACGTGCCACCATACGAAATATGAGATGCCCGTATATTATGATGGGTCTACAAATACATTTACAGATTTTAGCAGACTCTTTAATTCTTATTGGTTTGTTTTGAAATGAGATTTGGCGGAAATGAGCTGCCCGTGATAGAGTTTTAAGTTTAGCGGTTTCCATGTGCTTTTGAAGTTCATTTTATGATCGAAGATTTAGTTTAAACGTTTTAACAGTTAGCATTCTTACGATTGAAAGTCTAAAAAATTATCAATTAAGGATGTATATCAGAAATTCGTATTTGTCAAACTTTTTACGAATTTGAAATATATATTTGAACCATTTTGTTAGAAGTTATGAACAAAAATCCATGAAAAGAGCGGTTTTTTGAAAATTCGATATCTTTTGTACCGGTAATCAAAAAATCCCAAAATTTGCTAGGAAGTGTATTTTGGTAGGTACTAAAAAATATGAAGTAATGGCGAAAAACAGAAAAAAAATTGTTTCGAATCGTCCGATTTGGCGTGGAACGCCCCATATATAATATAGAGATGATCATTCTGAATCGACTAAAACGGGATCCTAACGAGAAAATTTAACATTTTCCAATTAACTTCCTATATCCGTACTGGAAGCTGATGAAATTATGCTTATAGTTATTTTTGTTGCAATGAATGAAAAGCCTAAAAATATATTTTTTCAAAACTCACATATTTGTTCAACATTTTGTGTGACAATAATATATCGTTTCCACCTTCGTAGTGGAAATACTTGTCCTTAATTTTCACTTGTCAGTATAGCGTCCCGGATACTCCGATCTAACTTCATTCGTCCGCCATGTTGAACTCGATAACAAAGAGAATTAAATCTCTTCCTAATTTAATTTTACGTAATGGACTTATTATTAATAATGACAATATCATTTTATCGAAAGTCATAAAAACCAAAATAAAATTTATTGGTATTAAAATTTCAACGTCAGAATCACGTTGAAAAATCAAACAGATATATGTACAGATTTGAGCAGGATTACATCCTCAAGGTAGTTCTGTCATTTTTTTGCTTTCTTAGGATTTCATTGAAATTTTGCACAAACCTTCTTCGATATAACCTGCTTACGTGTCAAATTTTAAAACGGTTCATTACGTAAATATCGAGATATTTATAGTGGAAAAAACCACAATTTTAAGTTCTCTCTCATAAGAGCACGTTTTAAAAATTACGATTTTCAATCCTAAATATATTGACTTCTAGATGATGAGGCATCTTAAAATTTTGCATGGTTCTTTTCAGTACTCCAAAGTTGCTTTTGGGTTTTCAAAAAAACATCGTAGGATGATTTTTAATGATTTTCTTATGTACGTAGCAACTCAAGGTCATGTTACATGACCTTGATTTTCGAGTATATTGTTTTTGAATCAGTCTGCAACAACATTTCTTCATAAATATGAACTAAAAACCCACACGGTACGAAGATAAACTAAGAACGAATTTTTAGAGTTGACTGTACCGACAGTATTATCTTAAAAAGTATTTCTTTACCCTCAAACGCTAAACTCGAGTAATTTTCATCCATTATTTTTTAAACTTTGTCGTAAGAAATGCATTTTTCCATATTTTGCATTAAATTGTTATGAAAATTTTTTTCTCGGGATGGGAAAGATCTAATTATCATTTAATGAAGGGTTCAAAAGCTCATGAAATTTTTTTATTGAAACTTTTAAAACTATATTATAGACGAAAGAGAAAAACAAAAAGCTAATATAAATTAACTTCTTTCAATTTCTCGAAAGACGACCTACTTTATCTTACCCGATAAAAAAATAATCAAATAAAACGGCTGAAATTTGTTTTTTACAAGATGATCCGAATTGCCCCACATACGAAAAAAAGCGAAATAAGGGAGCTTTGACGTCTTCATCGGAAGCCCGAGCGAGTTTATAGAGTAAATCCGATGTAAACGCGAATAAACGTCGCAGAGCCGGGGAGGAAGGAAGCAGCGGAGGCGAAGGCGATAGACATTCGCGTTCGCACCCAATTGAGAAAACCGCCAAAGCCGGAGGAGAGGCCACGTGCGTGTGCCGGAATCGCAATTACGAAGCGCGCGCCTCGGCCCAGCCGCGAAAAAGCCATTCGTAGATTTACGATCGAAACGCGATAGTTACGTACACCGTTCCAGCTCGTTCATTTTTTTAATAATCCGGACGAGATTGCGCGTGGATGTCACAAACGTGAAAATAATCGCGTACGATCTCGAAAAACGGGAGACTAAAAAAAATTGAAGCCAGAAGCTCACGAAGTCGCCTTCTGCTTACGATCAGTCGCTTCTCCTCTTTTCCCCAAACACATCGCGCCGCACACATATCCCTTCCTCTCATCAACCGCAGAAGCACCGCAGCCGACTCGAGGGATTCTTTTTTCTTCCTTTTTTTCCCTTTACGGGAAGTCAGCTGTCGCGGTGGGAGGATGACGATATTTCCGAAGCTCCGAGTAATATTCAAACTAAAAAAATTTCCATAATTCTCACTCCTATATTTCTCGAAGAAGCTTTAACGCTAAAATCTCGATAGTGGAAACTGTTTTATTTTTCAAAAAAAAACTCTGAAAACTACGTTCTTCGTCTTTTATTCATTTTCATTTTCAATTTTTATTCACTTTCAAAAACATGTGTTATTCCACGTCATTTCAACGGATCTTAAAAATCGTATTTTTTGATTTAGTTGAATTTTTTATGTTTTTGTACGTATTTAAATATGCCTAATACTGAATTTTGAGCCCTTAATTTTCAAAAACTACGGAGTTTTAAAGTTTTGAAAATCGACAAAAAATAACAACATGGTAATTTTTTAGTTATCATATCTCCTGATTATTATCGTAATCACGTTTGTCCGGTGGCTATTTTCTTCGTTTTGAAATGTAGTTTTCGAAAAAAAAATAGAAAAATCAAAAATATGCTTCCTAAATGTCTTGAAAAAATGATACAATGCTTGTACTATGTTTTTTCTCGAGTTTGATTTTTTTGCACCATTGTTTGCAAACAAAAAAATTATAAAAAAATAATTGCGATTTTATTACTTGAATTTCCATGGGTCGCGTGTTATTTGTGAATTCTAATTTCTTAGTAATCAGCTTCCTAATCGTCGTAAAATGTGTAGACGATCTTACTTCACACAAAAACAGCAAATTTTCAGAATTTTATCATCATTTGCGATTTTCGACTCAAAACCCTTAATCAAGTAGACACAAAGGTTTTCGTGTTATATTTTAGTTACCACAAGCCACCTGTGACTGTTATTCAAGCAAAAGAAATCTTAATGTTAACGGAATACAGAATATTTTACTTTATAAATAAAAAAACAACAAGAATTTATAATCCTTTTCATTTCCACCTCTTCCTCACTATGGAACTTCCATTTGTACAGCGTGTGTAGTTGCCGCACACTATTTTTTCTTCCTTTTTGTCTCTTTTCGTGAAGTCAACTGTCGCGGAGGGAGAATGACGATATTCCCGAAGCTCCGAGCAATATTCAAACTAAAAAAATCTCCATAATTCTCACTCCTATACATTTCTCGAAAAAGCTTTTGAAGCAAAAAAAAATTGCAGTAAAATGTTGAATAAATATTTAAAAATCTCTGAAATTACGAGCAGTTAACGATCGAGCCATAAAAAAAGAATCCTGAGTTTTTTTTTAGTTCCTGATAAAAACGGTCGACTATTTTTGAGTCTTGAAATAAGATTCCGAATTAAATCCGGTGGAAGCGACTTGCAAAACTGGTCAACGGGCGAGTGACCTCGAAAGTTAGCGAAAAAGATTCCAGACTTTCTCTTGATTTGCATCGAACTAATATAACTGCGAGGCGTGAATGAATAAGTCGTGAAATCCGTAAAATGATATCGCAGGAGTCCCACGCGAGTATTACGTATGTAAGCGATTATGCAAAATTGACAATTCTTTTCTCCGTTTCTGTCGAAAACTTTTCGAGACATTGAATATTTTTTTTTCTTCTTTTTTTTGGACAGTGATCCTCACCCGGAGCGTGAATAATGAAAAAGACAAAATTCGCCCGGAGACTCTTTGCGATAAGAAAAATCCGGACGTTCGTACGAAAAAAAAAAAATCGTGAAAATTTAACCAGCGGCTATTCCCAGTCGGCATTCTGATTACAGCGTCAAATTCCGGTGGTCCATATTCCCACCAATTTTTTCGACACATGCTAAATCCATGGGAGGAAGCGAGAGAAGACTCCCCGTCCGTCGTAAAAAAGGAATAATCGTGGGACAAAGAAGTGATGACGTAAGGAGAGCGCGGATAGGACACACAGGAAGCCTCCTGGCAAAAAAATGTTGGATAAGTAATGTAGGCTGGTGGTGGTTGCTTCGGTGAGAAATATCACGTATGGGAACGTATTTGAAAACTGGACCACCGATGGGCCGAGGGCGTTCTTCCTTTTTTTTCCCTCCTACGTCTCGTTTCTCGACACACGTTTCGCAGACACACACACACAGGTTAAGGACTCCGAGCTCTTCCCCTCGCCCTTTTTGATTCATACAGGGAACCGGGAACCCCTTACGCAGTATCCTTCGAGAGACGCTCACCCCTCTACCAAATCGACCGGTTTTATTTCGTGCTGCGTAGTTTCCACCCCCACGCTCAAATACGCACGTCAGACCAAAACAAAACTGCGAGGAAACTTTTTTATTTCGCTTTGAACCTTTTTCTCCATTTCACTCTGGACACGGTTAATTAATTTCCAGAATCGTCGATCGATATAGCGTCTCGGAAAATTTTGAAATAAAAAAAGAATTTAATCTGTCATTTCCGAGCGATAAGCGAGGAGATAATTCTTCTACGATAATAGAATTGAATCGTCGATATTACTTTTTTATCGTATTTTCTTTTCTTTTTTTGGAATATTTTTTTTGTTTGGTATTTTATATTCAATATTCGTTTCGTATGGTAATTTCAATATTTTTTACTTGGTCACAAAATGATTTCATATAATTTTTGTAACAACTGTTTCATTACTTGGCGTACTTTTTTACTTTTTAAAAAAAGTTTTTTTGTAGATTTTATATTCAATATTCTTTGTTTCGTATGGTAATGACATGCTTACGTTTTTATTTTTTTCCTGTTATTCCTCTCAGTGTAAAAAATCCTCGAAGCACATCGATTAAGCGTCAATGGATCAGCGTTTCTTCTGAATCATCGCGCTTCCTCGTCACTGACGCACACATAGCAGAGAGAACACGGTAAACCGAAAAATTCCACGAAAAAAACCACGAAGAGAATAAAAGATTATTTAGTGAGGACGGTTTTTAGCAATTCAATCGAAATTTTCCATTGCGGAAAAAGTTTCGAATTTTCACGTTCGGTTTATCGTGGTATTTAGATGAAAGTTTACAGTTACAGACACGAAGGTAAGGACGCACGTATATAGAGTACACAAAACACTCTGAAACGGGGCTCTCCGTAACATACACCGAGAGGAATATTACTTTGAGAATTCTCTCGTTTCCTCCCAATTTCTGGCTCTCTCTCTACAGCCAGGGAACAATAGTTTTCCCGATATCGAAAATAGTCCACCCAGTTCGATGAGTTTCTCGTTGCGAAAACAAAAAAGTTTTGCAACTGTTCACAAGCACGCGTCGAGAGGCACGAACACGCGCGGAGATTGAGCAGCGCTTGCGCTAAAATCTACAATAGTAGAACTTTTTTCATCACTTTTCGATACGTCACGATTTACGAAACTGGGTGATTGTTTCGATTAAATTCAAAGTGAAAGGTGAGAGCGTCCGTTGACGAGTTCTCAAGGATCGAAGGAAGCTTTTGTAACTGCGAGAGGAACGACGCTGCTCCTACAACGTCTCACGCAAGACTGTGCCGGAGCGGAGGACTTCTTCGGCAATTCGTGACGGTCGTGACCGTTTCAACGTCGCGCGCGCTCGCAACGCTGCCGTGGAACAGCCGTACGACCGACTCGACCTGCCTATCCATCCCCGCATATGTATATATTTATATCCTCGGGACTCTGTTTCTGGAACCCATGGCCACTGGCGAATAAATGTTTTGTCGATTTTTTCTTTCGCGTTTCGGAACTGGCGGGATTCGGGATTTTTCTTTTTTTCGCGAGGTTAGGGCGACCCGAGCGCCAAGGACGAGAAGCCACAAATGTTGGCGTGCAAAAAATCTTCGAATAAAATGATGGAATTAAAAGATTCGCAAGAGCAATACAAGAACTAGATTTTTATGTACTTAAAATTCGGTTTTGGAAAATATTCAGATCGTTAAGCTCTGTGTCATTGATCTTGATTGTCATTTACGATCTCAGACGAGTCTCCATTATTTTAGAAACTGAAGACAGATAGTAATCGAGAGTCGTTAAGAATATTCATAGACGATAGGATCGATAAATCAGGAAAAACTCGAAAGTTTAGAAATTTCGAACGAGAGACGAATTTCGTAAACACACAAGCGGCAGAAGAATGGAGAGAAAGGACGGTCGAAAATTCGTGAATTCGGAGGCCTCGTTTGTTTTCATGATGCGAGGTAAATGGACAGAGAAAGAGAGAGACAGAGAGTCGCAAATACGTATAGTCGGATGGAGACAAAAGGGGAAGCCCCGAAAATCGTGCAATATCGAAGGAACCGGTGTGCCTTTGCGTCAAAGTCCTTTTTTTCCTTTTACGACGAATATCAATCAAGTACAAGAATAAGAGAAAGGTGTACAGGTAACAGCTTTGCGGGGAATCGAAGGGAAAGCAATGGCAGAGAGCGTGCGTGCACAAAAAATTTTCGGATCTGAGGGGTTCGCGCGCTGACGGCGGCCATTTTGTGCGCGCAGTGGCGTCACAGGCGCAGTGGTGGGGGAAGTCATCTACGCAGCGCTCTTTATTTCCCCCTTTATGCCGAGTTTGGACGAGCGCTCGCGAACGACCCTCGGGCGCTCGGGAGATTCACCTGGCCGCGAACGCTTTGTGCCCTCGCACGGGAAGGGGAGACAAAATGGCCAGCGTGCCCCGTTCTTTTTCTTCGCGCACGAAAGGGGAATTTCGGATAAAGGTCGAAGGCAACCGAGAGACTCGCCGGAAGCGCATAGCTCGTGCTTTAAATCTCGTATACGCGCTTTGTGCACCGAAATGTTTTACGAGGTCAAAAACAAATTATTCGTATCCTTTATCTTTTTTTTATCGCGACGGGGGTTCCGATGCAATTTTGCCAAAACGGAAACGATAAATATTCCTCTCTTTCTCTCTTCGTGAGTACTTGAGCTCTCGGATCGATGGAGGCCCGCATTTTTACCTTTTGTCACGCCAGCGAGAGGAAAAAAAAGTGTGCCAGGTCGGAGGCGCGAATTTTCGCAAGATTGCCCGAGTCTTTGTTTCCGGGAGTAATATCGGAGGTAAAAAGGCGAACGTGAACGATTCGCGCGGGTTAAGTTTGACTCGCGGTTCACCGAAGGCGTGCCCTCGTTAATTTCATAGTTCCGTAATTTACCGCCAGGAGAATCTCACCGATACGAAGTCTCTCGCATGCACGCACACACGTGAACGATTTAATGGGCGAACGTGCGGTCAGTAATTAGATTACGTCCAGATTCCCTCTCACTCTTTGTTCTCCTCCCCCCCCCCCTTCACGTGGCCATTCTCCCCGTTTTCCAGTGACTCGCTAAGGTAAATCCGACTTTTCGATTATCTCGCAACGTCTCCCCTGCCGCGTAGCCTGCCGGTATTTTCCCTCGACTTTTTTAATAAACGCGTGCGCTCGTTCATAACGCATCTCCCACTCGAAATTGTAGTTCCTGGAAAAAAGAACTCACCTGATAACTAGTTTCGAACCATTGTTTATCTCGTAGACGATTTTTCCTTCCATCTGAGCCTCGAGCTTCATTCTCGGTGGAGTAGACGTTTTGTTTACACAGACCTTGCCTTCGTTTACCAATTTTTTTCATTTTTTCTATTTACGCTCGTGAAATAATATTTGTTTTTCTCTTTTTCAGTGTTATTTTAGTAAAAGATAAGCTCATTCGATACAATTGTGTGATTTGGTCTATTTTCATCAGGGTTTCACTATTAGACAAAATATTCCAAATCAGAATTACCGGGAAAATATGATGATCTGATCATCTCTAATATTAAGGAGGTTCGATAGTTAAACAAAAATGTAGAGAATTCGATGAAATTTGGTGAGTGCATTCTTCAGCATCAAAATGACCATGTATATATCGATATATTTATTGTTAAAAATCACGATTTTCAGTTCTATCCCATGAGAGCACATATGTTAAATATTGTGATTTTCAATCTTTAATATCTCGACTTCAAGATGGTGAACCATCTTCAAATTTTGCATAACTCTTTTTGGTACTACAAAGAAGTTTCCATTAGTTTTTTAAAAGAATCTGACTATTTTGTTTTTTATGATTTTTTTACGATTATTATAGTTCAAGGTCATGTTATATGACCTTAAAATTCGAGTATGTTATTCTTTGGCTGTACCGCAACAATTACCTTAAGGGGTTTCGGTATGCAGTTAGCAGAAAATTCAAGAAATTAACACGTAAAACAGATAGGAAATTGAAAAATGATTAGAATTGAATAAAAAATGGAAACAATGTTCGTTATTATTAAATAAACCAATATAAATTCCCAAAAAATATTCGTCTACGTAGATATTGAATTATTAAAGAAAACATTTCCGTTCTTATGCATGGAGTCTATACATATAGCTATACATATATTCATAGAAAAAGGACAATTTTCTCTTTCGATAGCTCGAAAACTAGGTAGATTAAAATTTTGAAAACAATCACGTTCACGTATTTTATGTTAAAAAACATACTGACAAAATTTTATCACATTCTGATCATAGTCGCTTTTGTACCGAAATACATACCTCAATTAATATCACATCAATTTCATTCCCCGATAATTTTGAAATAAGAATATCGAATATCGAATACCGTGGATATATACTTACATATTATTAAAAAAAATCAATTTTCTCGAATTATCTTTGTCTAGCAGACTAGGCGCGGTATAAAAATTCCAAACTGTACCTAATGAGTTACCATCGTTTTATTCCTTCCTAAATGTTCTTAATCTTGGATTATTGATTTTCACTAAATTATTTGAACTTTTATCACGTGAAAACTATTTTTAATCTTTTCTGAATAAAATTTAGCTTATTCGCTATGTGCGAGACTCGTAGCACCTCATGGTGAAGGGATAACCCAAAATTTTTCCTGATTTTTCCTTATTCTCATTGTCCATTAATTTTCATTTGTATGTACACAATTTCCAAAAATAATATCGCGATTTGGTAAGTGCAGGGCATGTTATAAGTGTTGGAAAGCACAGAGACTCAGGTGTTGACGATTCATCGATCACTCTGTGAATATACAAAAAAAAACACGGTTACAAATATGTAAATGCGATTTTCGCGACTTTCAGTCATTTTTATCGATACGATATCACAATTTTCTCTACATTTCGGAGCTGTACGGCCAAACAAACTACAGATTTGAATTCAGCGCATTTAAATACACAAGAATCATACTTGATTCAGTTAAAAAACAATTCTCCATATAGATAAAAGGTCAATTTTTCGCTATTTTTGGCCATGTTCAGTGGTTTTTGCATATTACTCGAAAATTTAGAGGTAGTAGTAGTAGTTTAATTGCATAACCATATGGTTTTTTACAAGGTTCATCACAGCATTTTACCAACGCATTTATACACTCTTAGATTATCGTCTCAGCTAGTACATTTCTTATAAACTATTTTCTATTACTTATCGCTTTTGTATTTCTTCGAAATACTTGCACATCCTTGTTCTTACCTTTCCTCTTAACATATTTATTAGTCTTTGTTTTATATTCCCTTCCCCTACTTCTTCTATCAACTCCTCCGCAAATTTCCTCACTTGCTCATTCATCAGCTCGTGACTTTTTCCACACACTAATAAATGCTCCAGCGTTTCATTCCCCGTATTACAGATTCTACAGCTCCATCCTTTTTCTCCTTTCTTTCCTGCTCTACCTATACTGCCACATCTTAATTTTGTCTATATTTCCTTTTCTTTTCCTTTCACCCTATCATTATTCCAATATTTCCATGGCTCCTCAGCCCCTTCTATCAAATATTTATATTTTTCGTTAAACGATCTCTGTATTTCTTTCTTTTTTTTCTCTATCGTTGTCTCTTTAAAATTCTTTAGACCTTCTTTTATCATTTTTTTCTATATCCAACGATTCACCACCATTCCATATTAGCTCCGATAACCCTTCTATTTTCATTTCTCTTAATACCTTTCCTATATCCTTTCCCCATTTGGACGGATTACCATTAATCATGTTTCTCACTTTTCTACGATTAGGCATATTTTCGGCCATCTCGTTTCCTTCATTTTCAGTACCTCTTTCAAATACCTCAGTGCCCTCTCTCTCTTATCCTATACTTATACGTTGCTAAACCCAATTCTTTTCTCCAAATATATTGTGCCGTTCTTCTGTCAATTCCCAGGGCCATTTTGCAGTGTCTACTCTGAACCCTTTCAAACTGCTCTAAATTTGGAGGTATATTTGCCAATCTGACCCCAGATGTGAAATCAGCCCAAAATATACAAGAATCATACTTGATTCAGTTAAGGTAGTTCTATAGATGCCCCCAAATCAATGAACTTTGTCATAGTTTATCTCTGTAGCATGCGGTTTTTGAGCTCATGTTTGTTAGGAAAAGTTGTTGCGAATTGGTTCAAGAACGACATACTCAGAAATCAAGGTCATCTAACATTACCTTGAGCTGCTACGTACGTATAAAAAATGAATCTTACAATTCTTTTAAAAAACTAAAGGAACCTTCTTCGAAGTACTAAAAAGAGACATGCAAAGTT
>JAPYYX010002873.1:0-13489 GCA_030522605.1 Cremastinae sp. B BG-2022a
AAATTTTATAAAGTTTGAAAGTTTAAATTTTGGAATTAGCATTGAACACTCATATGAAACATATAAACAAAATTTTACGGAGATGGTACCTTTTTTGTTCATGTTTAGAACATTTATACGAATTTTCCATAAGAGGCAATGTTAAATTTTATAAAGTTTGAAAGTCCATAACTTTAAAACCAGTTAGTGAATCATTCTCAAATTTGCACAAGCATTTTTTAGCCGTTTCCAAACACGTCTACAAAATTTGAACTTTTTCTTACCATTTTAAAAATAGGTATAATTCCTCCTTAATTACTTACTTATTATTCATTTTTTTAGGTGAATTGACGGCTCACTGCGTTGGTCCTCACAAGGTCGCCTACTGCGAGCTTTACGATCACGGTGACGCAACTTTCACCCTGAATATAAAACCTCAGGAAGCCGGCAGACATGCTCTGACGATAAAATACGCCGGAGAACACGTGACGGGTTCGCCGTTCACTCTGCGAGTTTCCGGAGCACCGGACGCGAGCAAGGTACGTGTCTACGGACCGGGCATCGAGCACGGCGTCCTGGCGACGTTCCAGTCGAGATTCATCTGCGATACTCGTGGCGCGGGTGCCGGTCAGCTCACGGTGAGAGTTCGAGGTCCGAAGGGAGCGTTCCGGGTCGAGATGCAGCGAGAAACGCAGAAGGATAGGATAATTTTGTGTCGTTACGACCCGACCGAACCTGGTGATTACAGGGTCGAGGTACGCTGGGCTGGCGTACTCGTACCCGGATCGCCTTTCCCGGTCAGGATCGTCGACACGCAAGACGAGTTGTTATTGCTCACACAGGTAATTTATTAAAAATTTGAAAATATTCCTGAATGTCTATTTTTTTGATATATTTTTTGATATACTCAAACTTTTTTTGATATATTTTTTGATATACTCAAATATTTGATATACTCAAACTTTTTTTGATATATTTTTTTCAGGGTGCAGATAATTATTCAACGGGCCATCATACTCTAACCTCGTGGCGAGGTTCACAAGCTATACTTTGAGGATTAAAATGAGCCACGCGAAACACTGTTATTTACATTACACAAACTAATATAATATATTCGATGATATATATGCATAAATATATATTATTGTAACTTATAAATATATAAATCTACGTTTTCAGTAAAAAAGGATAATCTAAAAAAATCATTTTTAATAATTTTTATTGTAGTAACGAAGAAATGTACAAAAAATTGCTACAGAGAGTATCAGCGGGGTCGTTTTTTCGCCTCTTTCGCTTCCATTTTGCTCATCTGGCGGAAAACCTGTTTCTTCAGTTCCTTCTGACGTTTAAGTTTTTTCATTTCTTCAGCTTCCATCTTAGCCTTGTAAGCTTTTATCCTCTGGGAAGTTGCTTCCTTGAGTTTTTCCTGTTTGTGACTGTAACTCGTTCTTATCATTTTCATGAGCTTGGCGACTTGTTCCTCCTTGGGCTCGCGAACGACGGCGACTCTCTTCGATCGGAAACTCTCCCTCGAACTTGAAACCGGAGCCTTCATCTTGGGCTTGTCCTTGTACGGTAAATTCTTCTGCAAGGAGCGAGGAATGTACAGAGGCTTGAAGACCTTTGTCTCCCTGTGGATAGGAGTGTACAATGAATCTTTTTCCGGCAGCGCCTTGATGTTGTTCTCTCTCTTCAATTGTCCTGTGGTCTTCATTCCTCGCCATTGCGTTTTCTCCTCCGGTGGCAGAAGAAGCGACGTCACTGGATTGTAAAATTTAGGTACATCGACTTTGTACCAAGTACGACAAAATACGATGTCGCTCAGCTGGATCTTGTCCTCGAAGGTCGCTCGGAATGCACCCTCGGGTTTCGAAACAGCTTTTTTTATCTGTCCACGAATACCGGAGACAGTCTTGATCTTGGCACCTTCGAATTTGGCCACTTCGAGAGTGGAATTGAACATGTCTCTGATGAAAGCAGTCTTTTTGTAAATCTTCAAAGGCACACCGGTTAGTTTGAGTTTCTTGAGGATTCTGGTCGTCTTGTCCGTTTCGACGACGGCTCCCGTAGCTGCTATTCGGAATCCCGGTGTCCTGGTAGCGACGTCCTGGATTGCGAGAATTCCAGTAGATTGAGGAGTGACAGGACCCCAAAAATGTGCCATGCACGCCACGTGTTCGGGTGTGTACTTGAGCATACGATTTTTCATGTCGTCCTCGAGTTTCGAGAAAATTGGAATACTCTGAAACCTTCGCCAACCTACGGAGAAGACGACCGGATCTCGGGTCTTCAGAATCTTTGGGTACCAACGATGTTTCTTCAATCTCGTTTGGACGTAGCCGATGTTTTCCTCTCCGTGCAGCAATCCACCGATGATGAGGGGATACGTTGGGTCCAAGTTGGTGATGAGCTCGCAAGGGATCGATTCGATTTCTATCCGCACGTACATCCCAGGACGAAAACCTTCCAGTTGGACTCTCGTCTCATCGTCGAGAGCTTCAAACTCGGATTTGTTCAGTCGTGACTGTTTTTCCGCCTCCTGCTTGAGTTCATCGTAATAAGTTTTGCCCTCGTTATTGTCGTATTCAGAGTCAAATTGCTCTTTCAATTTTCTCTTCTTGTCGAGCAATTTTTTCTTCTCCGCGTTTTCATCTTGATTAAGCTCCTGAGGTGCTTTCTCCTCGGCGGTGTGTTTTTCTCCAGTCTCGAAATCTTCGAAATCCCCGTAAACTTCGTCATCCTCGAGGTCATCCAGTTTCAAGAGCTCCTCTGCGTCTTCGGACTCTTTCCACTTTCCTGTCACGAAACGATTCATCACCAGTGCTTTGTTCTCATCCTCCAACCAATCCCGTGGTTCGTCTTGAGTATAAAATACAGACTCCTCGTGATTTTTCAATTCGCGTTCTTTTATCTTCTTTCGTTGCTCCTCACTGACCATTCGGAATATTCCACCGATTTCTTCTTCCTTTTCTTCTTCTCCTTCCTTTGCTTTCTCATTGACGATGGTGCTTGTCCCGTAAACGAGACTCATGAGATTTTGTCTCGTTTCTCGACGATTCTGGAAAGAAGCTTTCGCCTTTGATGCCAGGTCGCTCTTCCATTTGAGGTCTTCATCTTCATCTTCTTCTTCTTCTTCATCTTCTGATTTATCTTCTTGTTCCTTTTCTTCTTCTCCATCTTCATTTTCTGATTTATCTTCTTGTTCCTTTTCTTCTTCTCCATCCTCACTTTCTTCGTGACCTAATTGAGACTCATCGTCAGAATCTCCACGTTCTCTCTCACCCTCAGCATCGTTATCGCTCCACTCGTCAAAACTTTCCTCATCGCTAGATTCATTCGCTCCTTTTGCTTTCGATTTTTTATTCTCTCCTGCTCGATCTTTCAACATATTGAGAGCTTGAGAAATTTTGTCTTTGATATAAACATCCGAATCCTTGGATAAAGCATGATAAACCGTAGGCTGAGCTTCGACTTCTTTTTTCACTTTAATTTTTTTCCCTTTTGCACGAAGACTCGCCAGTTCTTCTTCGAAATTCTCTTCTTCGAGGGATTCTTCGGTTTTTCGTTTCTTTGCATTTTTTACTTCCGGTGCAAGCTTTTTTCGTTTGCCAGATTTGTTTTCTGTGTTTTCCTCACCACTTCCAGATTGTTCTTCATCTTCATCGTCATCGTCTATCTCGGCCTCTTCCTCCTGCTTTTCAGAATCATTTTTCTCATCTTCTTCTTCCTTTTCAGAATCATTTTTTTCATCTTCTTCATCCTTTTCAGAATCATTTTTCTCATCTTGTTCATCCTTTTCAGAATCATTTTTCTCATCTTCTTCGTCTTCATCCTCTTCATTTTCAGAATCGTCTTCTGACGCTGCCTCGTTGATTCTCCCATCCCTGGTCTCATTGAAAATAACACGTCTTCGTACTCGACCATCCTCGATCACATTTTCTCCAGTAAATCCAGAAGCAAAATTAGCTCCCACATCTTCAGCTTTTATGGGCTCCGCATCGGTGAACATCTTCAACTCGCTTCTCTTCAATTTTTCATCCAACGTCTCTTGAGTCTCAATGAGATTTTTAACCAGTCCCGTATCATCTTCCTTGTAAGAGTGACTGCCAGCAAGCTCGACGTAAACGGCATCCTTGTCATAGACTATACCACCCACACCTGAAAACGGTGCGTAAATAAAACGTTCTTTCTCAACGAGAGACCTTTTTTTCAACTGCTCCGGTAAAGGACAAGGATCCGGCAGGAAACTGACGTCCTTTATCCTCAAATCTCCGCAGCCGGGTATGTGAATGGAAGCTTCCTTGTTCAACGGAACGCCTCTGACGTATCCGTACAGACTTATCGTCCTATCGACCTTAGGATTTTGCCTGATCATTTCAGGCGGAGTCAAATCCTCTACTCTATCAGCGAGTAAATAAGGATGAGTAGATCTCCAAGTGAGAGGTCTGTATTTCATCACCGATATGAATCTGGCGAGATTTTTCACTTCGGTTCGAAGATACTCATCGTGCATCAGGCCTGAGAGATAAAAAAGCTTAGCTCCGGCGTAGACTTCGGTCCAGAAACGCGTTTTCAGAGTCTTCTTGGTTTTTCTCAATTGCTTGGCGTTGCTGAGAAGATCGAGGTGAGTGAGGACACCCATTATTCTCGGCATACCGTGCACCTGGCATATATTCAAGAATTCAAATATCTCCATTTCAAAACCAAAAGAAGCGTCTACCAGGAGCAATACCAAGTCGGCAACTTTCGCTATGTCTATCATACTGTTTATATCGTTGTTGCACTCCATGAACGTTATCCTTTGTTTCTTTCCCGAGACAACGGTTACAGGACCGACTATGTTCGTCAAGGGTTGCCTGGCGTAACTTTTTATGAGACATTGTATGAGAAGCGATTTTCCAACCTTCGGTGGTCCAACTATCGCTACCAAAACCGGTGGAGGCTCCAAGGGTGTTCTGTCAACGAGTGGTATGTGCTGTCTCTTTGCATCGATATCCTGTTTCCTTCTGAATCTTCTTTCGGCTCGTACTGCCGAATTGAAGGTAAAGGCTTTAGGATTTTTTTGCTTGTCTGTCAAGACCTGGGAATCGAAAAAATGGATATTAATAAATAGTTCTCATGGAAATATATAAACAATTATTTTTGTATATTTGCGAGACAGCGTCTAACCTGTTCGTGTTTATTTTTTGCTTTTTTCTTTTCCGCTTTCCGACCAGCATTTCGCTCCCGATGTGATTTTTGTTTAACATTATCGATTTCACTCGACATCTTGTATAATTATTAAAATTGACAATCACGTAATATTTAGAAACTTAGTAAACATGTTGACAAGATTCGCGAGGTTAGGATCTTTACCATGCGGTTTGATCTCACGAACCGACACTAGCGCTCACACTTTTCGTAGCGGCGAGTATAGGAAGCTTCAGTATTTTGCCATAGTCGATAGATGGCGCCAGAAGTTAATTTCTGTACCGCCCGAGCGGCGCAATCGTTGATCTCTGCTGTACCGATGGTGGGTTCAAGATTGACAAGGAGCAAAAGCTCGCCTTGTGAAATAATGCACACTCGAAAAATGATTCTAAGTTTCAAGTTATTTTTTTAAAAAGATTTTAGAAGTTGATAATTCTTATTTCGATCGGTTCGATTCGAAGGTTGACAAAATTCTGACAAGTTTTCTCTCCGTCGATCGAGATCGACGCTTACAAGTCCAACGCGCAAACTCAGTGGTTTCACTCTCTCTAATTTAATTAAGCCCCATCGTTTTGTATTTATATTCGCGGTTCTCGCTGAATCATGCAGCAAACGCGCTCTATCGACGGATTTCACATTCGTCACATTTCCGATTATGCAGATTAATTATATTTTTTATAAATGATTAATTAAAAAAAAATTAATATATGAATGAATAAAAAATTAATAAATGATTTTATTTCTTAGGTACCGATGACTCACAAAGGGCCCACCCTGACCGTCGCTCTTGCCGGAAACTTCTTGCACGGTGAAAATCAGAGATCGCTAAGATTCAAGCGTTTTCTTTCGCAATTTCCACCATGGGCCGTAATAACACCCTGGACAGCGTCCTACACGTCGTGGGATCAGCAAAGCTCTCCCTCTCAATCATTTGTAAATTCGTTTCTCATAATCAATACGAAACGAAACGAGACGAAAATCGAATTTTCGTTCGTCAATAACGTTAAAAAGTGATATCGCATTTTATTTATTAACCGTGTATGAATTTCAACGTTTCGATATACATCAGATATTATTGTCAAATACGAATTTCTCATTTTGACATTGATACGTTTTTTTAACATCGACAAATTTCACGTGGCCTCGGATTATTTTTTATCGTAATGTCCCGAAGTCTTGTAATTGACGTAATTTAAGCTAGCCATATATCAGGACGTAAGTTTCGAGGGTGAATTTCCTCACGAGGAAGCAAACGTCGAAGATTTTTGCCCCGTAAATTCCAGTGATAGGGAATGAAAAGAAAATGACACCAAAAGTAATAGATAAATCGATCAATTAAGGATCTTAGATTCTAAGCAATGAGATGCTGCATTTAACGAAGCCGCCTCTAGCTCGACACAGCTTTTGAACATATATTCTGCTGATTAAAAATGAAATGTATTTTCGAATTTATATATAGATAACAAGAGTTAAACATCGCGTTTTTCTACGAAAATTGTCGTTTCAGTGAATAGAAATACTTTTTTTAGAAAAAAAAATTCAAATACATGTGATTCCTATTTTTATGCAATTTTTCATTTGTATTATTTTTTTTGTTATACAATTTTTTTCCTACTCTCAACGACTGTTTCTTCTTTATCCTTTGAAAAAAATCACGCTCAAATCCCTGCTGCAATACGTTTTGTTATATATTTATTATAGTTATCATTTACGTGGTGAAGGATTTACAAAGTAGATTGAAAGAGGAAAAATTGATGGGTGATAATTGGAAGTACTTTTTTTTATTATTGTAACCAAATATATGATTAAAAATAGTTCGGCGTACGCCAGGATTCAACGAATAAATAAAATTTACGGAAATTAAATTTTAATTATTTAATCATGATTAAATATACAATTAAGAATAAATAAAATTCACCAAAGTTAGATTCTAATTATTATTTAATCATAAATAGTCCTCGAGGATAAAAAGCCGGACGCAAACGAGATTGATTCAATTTCCGGTCGAGCATTATTGCGATCGAACCTAGAATTTCGTTAATTATTCTCAAAAATCCACACGAGAGTCGTGCCGGTCTCGTTCCATTCTCTCTCACCTACGCTGTTATCAACCTCGTCCCTCTCTTGTTTTCCCGCCTTTTCGTTATCATTCCCGCGAGAATTGGCTCGGGTGCCCTCTTTTATTGTATCAAAAACGGAAATAGGACGATCATGATTTATATGTATAGGACTTTGTAAGGCTCCATGTTCCAAAACGAAGGAAAGAATGAAAAAAATTTTTTCGCCGTGATAGATTCATAAAAATTACATATGTATTTTTCCATACGAAATACCCGAATTAAAAAAAAATAAATTTCATATGACCAGTAATTTTTAACGGTTTTCTCGGTGGACAGTAGTATTCGCGTCTGAACAGTGAACAGTAATTTTTAACGGTTTTCTCGGTGGACAGTAGTATTCGCGTGTGAATAGTGAAAACTCCTGAAGAACGGATTTGGCAACATCACCCTATTATTTTTTTCCTTTCTGGCTTTTGGAGGTGTACGAGATTCACAATTTTTGTCTTTTGTCGAAGCTTATTCTCTTCGATCTCGTCTCTTCCTCAATTCAGCAGCGAACACTTCCAGCTCTGAATCCAGGCTCTCTTGGTCTTGAGCATGGCGAGGTCGTTGCTCTATCTCCTCTGGTGTGTCTTCTAGCTCTTTTTTGCTCGTTGTATCACCGCCAGCCAAATGTCTGGACGTTTCTGTCTGCAATTCTTTAAAATTGGTCGGCACGGATTGCAGATCTTGACTTATATCAAATTTTACATCGCTTACATCAAATTTTATTCGCCTCCAAAGAGTGACATTTCATTATCTGTAATAAAAAAGGAGAAAAAAAATGTCAATGTCAACTCGACTCGTGAATTTTCCGAGCTTCAAATTTAACGAACTTTTTAATCGGAAAACGGAACGAATTTTTTTTCTCACACATCCGGATATGCGTCCGAGACGAAACAGACGAAGGATTACGAGACCATCGACTAAAATATCTATTTATAAAAAATGAAGCGGAGCAACATCAGTCAGAAGTTGGCTACAAGCTCGAAAATCTTCCTCCGGAGATTTTAGAAATGATTTTTCGTCTCTTGCCACCAGCCGATGTGTCCACATCGATTCGCTTGGTATCCAGGTTAGCATAGAATTTTGAAAATAATTTATTTCCATCAAAATTTCTGTACGGTAATGTAATAATTTCATTTCAGATTGTTTTCAACGATTGCATCCAATGTATTGAACGCTGCCTTTGTGACAGCTGCTACTCGACTGGAAACAACAATGAAGTACATAGAAAAGACGAAACTGTCTGAAGCTACAACAAGTAGCGACATCATGATCTGGAATGAGCATCAAATATTTGTGAGCTGATCAAGTCGCAGTACAAAATGCTCAAAGCTGTAACATGGAGCATCCACTGAGACCAGCCAATTGCAATCGTGTTTGCTTCTACGCTGGAAGTCTAATGGACGAATTTGACTTCATTCTCAATGTGATACGAAGGAAACCCTGGACTCTTTTCCTTCTCTTTCTTGGTATCCAACAGAATGGAAGGACCATCTTACAATGAGGTTTTTGCTAGTTCTATTTTTTCTTCTCGCATTGTCTCTTTCCTGGCTCGTAGCGAGCAATTTATGAATTACTTTGAAAAGACTGCGGAGTGCAAGTTGAACAGTTTTATACTTTACACTCCTTTCATTACACTTTTACTTAATCGTACTTAGTACTCGGATATTACGAATGAAGAAAAAAAATATAAAGAAACTTGAAAGATTAGAAGAATTCATAAAAGAACGTGAATGTAAATAAATTAAATTAACGTGATTGTTCAAAGATCGCCTCTGATATCAGGCTGTAAAGCTGTTGACATTCTGGACTGTCTCGCTGTTGGACGTGAGGTAACAGGATTTCGAGTTTCTTCGAACCGAACGAGAAAAATGCGATTATCCGGCGATGGAACAACAACAGAGACTCGTATGCCGATGAGAAAAAATTGAGAGAGGTTCAATCGTGACAATGGGATTGCGATACGTGATGCAGAGAGCTTAATTCACATGTATCAAAGTTCCTTGCGTTCCCGATGAAAATTCTTGGCGCGAGGATCAAAGATTGATGTACCTGCGACTTCGTCGTCTCGTTGGTAGTGTCAACGAATCATTATTTTCAAAAATATCATTTCGAGAAGGATCTTCTTCTGAGGATCTCCAGTCTGATTGCTCTCAGAAACGGAAGAAGAGAAGTTCGCGTCGAGGCCTCTCAATTGCCGAGACCTCCACCGGCATCGACATACTCCGGATACGGAATTTACGCCGGACGGTTTTTTTATTATGGAAATATGAACAAATACGCTTATGATAGCAAATTCAAGATTACTCATTGGACAGCCGCTTCATCTTCAGATGAATCTAGTCAGGATGATGAGGGTACTCTTTTCTTTATTACCCTTTTAATTTTAAAGGTTTTTTTCTGGGAAAACAATTTGAAGAAGTTACACATTGTTTTCCCGTCAATAGAGAAAAACATGTACTTTTTCTGAAAAAATTCAGTATCTGCGAGCAAATTTGCTTCGTCTCACTTGCATTCGCGAGACTGAGAGCGTGTTCTGAAATTTACTGACAGTACTGTCAGTAACACACATCAATGTAAAATTTCGTGTAAGAACAAGTGTCCGGGTTAAATTTATTCTGATTTTTAGTACCGTCAGCCAATTTCCGAACATACTCTAAAATATATCTTCTTAACCGCTACATAAAATTAACAGGTTCTTCTATTTACAGAGGTACCGTGGAGAAGTGTCGGAAGACGAAAATTGTACTGTACGACTCACGACACAGGAAGCCTTTGACCGAGTCAAAACTTGTTGTACAATCTTTTTCGATATCGAATACATCCGCGAGTGTATCAGAGGAAAAACTGGTTGATCGCACTCCTTACAAGTACAAAAAATGTTGCTTACATTTGAATTTACAGTTAACGTAATATTCTAAAATTTATACTTATTTTACAGATTGACATCAAATGATGACTGGACATCCTGAGTTCTTTAACTATCTCCGACTCGAGGTGAGAATTCTTTGCTGTTTATTAGACATTACTTGAATAAACTTCCATTCTCCTACGATTAAACTTTGCTAAATATTAGTGTAAGGAGTTACATCTAGTCGTCGGCCGAAAAAAAATCGAGTTTTTATGAATTTTTTTAGGGAAAACGATTGCAGATTTCGCTCCGTTTTTTGTTTCCTAGTGAAAGGTAAATTTTTAACTATGTATCATAATTTTTTTATTAAACCCTTCAAGGGTTTACGTCTAGTCAGAATTTTCTTGATACAACTCACTCAATATCGGTGACCATGATATCTCAAAAACGAGTCGATAGCTTTACTTGACCTTTTGCATAGTTTTTTTTCATATCAAAACGCAGTCCTTGATCGAAGGATTTTTTTTTTCGATGCATTTTTTTTTATATCGAGGAAAATGAAGTGATTTTTTCAAAGAAATTTGGACTTTCACTTTCAATCGCCGAGCATTTTTTAAAAAATTAATATTTTATCAAATCCTTCGATCAAAGACTAGATAATATGATACAAAAACTTAATCTATTTGGTTTTTTATTTCTGATGATCGGTGTAGAAGTTATAGTGGTCACCGTAGAAGACCTTTTTCTGGACAGTGATCCGTAGAATATATTATATCTGCTCCATTTATGATTTTTTTAGACTACAAAAATTATAAAACATAGTAAACAATATACCCTTCACTACGGAAAAAGAAACAGTTTGAGAATCATTTTCCCAAAAAAAAATTTTCAAAAACTTACTTTTTTTTGGCCGATGACTAGATGCAACCCCTTAATAAACTTTCGCTCTTCTTTCTTACAGCATAAACAACAACAATCATGCGGAAGAAACAGCCAAATCGCAAGTAACTGAGCGTGTTACTGCAATAACAGACAAAGCTGTGTCATCGAGCAGGGATTCGTAGAGTCAAGATCTGGAATCCGTGCCAACCAATTTTTAAGAATTGCAGACAGAAACGTCCAGACATTTGGCTGGCGATGATGCATCGAGCAAAAAAGAGCTAGAAGACACACAAGAGGAGGTAGAGCAACGACCTCGCCATGCTCAAGACCAAGAGAGCCTGGATTCAGAGCTGGAAGTGTTCGCTGCTGAATAGAGGAAGAGACGAGATCGAAGAGAAGCTTCGACAAAAGACAAAAATTGTGAATCTCGTACACCTCCAAAAGCAAGAAAGGAAAAAAATAATAGGGTGATGTTGCCGAATCCTTTCTTGAGGAGTTTTCACTATTGACACGCGAATACTACTGTCCACCGAGAAAACCGTTAAAAATTACTGTTCACTGTTCACACGCGAATACTACTGTCCACCGAGAAAACCGTTAAAAATTACTGGTGATATGGAATTTATTTTTTGTTAATTCGGGTATTTCGTATGGAAAAACACATATGTAATTTTTATGAATGTATCACGGCGAAAAATTTTTTTTCATTCTTTCCTTCGTTTTGGAACATGGAGCCTTACAATAAAGTCCTATACATAAATCATGATCGTCCTATTTCCGTTTGATACAATAAAAGAGGGCACCCGAGCCAATTCTCGCGGGAATGATAACGAAAAGGCGGGAAAACAAGAGAGGGGCGAGGTTGATAACAGCGTAGGTGAGAGAGAATGGAACGAGAAAATTGAATCAATCTCGTTTGCGTCCTGCTTTTTATCCTCGAGAACTGTAATTAGAATCTAACTTTGGTTATGAGCCGTATTCTCAAACGTTACTTCGCGGCGTTCGCTAGGAACGTTTGAGCAAACGTAAAAAAGTATTTACGGGTACGGGAAAGAAAATAAAAATAATTTATACTTTTTTCCCATTTTTATATAGGTTTAAGGTGTGTGAACACGATCCGAGTTTCTGGTTATAAATGTGTCCGAGTTTTGGTAACCAAATTTTTCGATTGTGATATTTTCCAATTTCTGCCGGGAAATCACGGAAAACTTTTCAATGAAATTCAAAAATGTTATTTTATGCGATTTTTTTGTAATTTTACTGAACGAATTATCGGAATTTGAAGATCGAAAAAGTTTCTCACTAGAACTCAGACACAGTTCTCGGACCGTGTTCACACACCTTTAGAAAAGGAATAAAAATACCATCGAGCTTTTTCTCTGTTCTCAACAATTGAGATATTTTTATTGATAAATCTCGAATTACATCGTTCTTAATTTTCTCATCGGCCAGGAGTACAACCGGCAAATTTTCACACATAAATCAGATCAATTTTTGTTCGAACTAATGCAAAAAAAATTTACAAACTTCAATAACATATCCGCTCTGTAGTCTGTCGGTTATATTGCTCAGGCACGAGCTGACCCTTATCCAACTCTGTGCAAATTCCTTTCAGACAAACCTGAAAAAAATACCAAACATCGTAAAATTAGTTTATTCGTATTCTAAGCAAATTAAATCGTTTTTTAGACTTTTCTTGGCTTCAACATGTTTTTGTTCATCCAATATGTAGCCGAGCCGAGAACTCTTTTTTTTGTTATGAAGCAAATATACGCTCTATATAATAAACAAACTTACCGAATGCCCATCACATTGAGTTCCGTCAAGAGCTTTCCCTATTGAAACCGAGGGATACTTGAGGTCCGAAGGGCGCCATTTTACGTATTTCGGAATGCATTTAACATTCATGCAATCAAATGAATCACGCGTAGGAAGGTTTGTATTCTGTCGTTGATATCAAAAGAATGAAAGAATAATTATTTTCGTCTATCTGGTTCTTTTGTACATATAAAATAAAAATGGAAATAAATATTACATGGCAAGATCCTGAATGGCCAACTAATTGACATTGCCAATCTGGGTGAGGAACAGGTCTGATTATCGTCAGGATCTAAAAGAAAAAGTATGTAATATCGTACATTACAGAATGAATGAATAACAGAATGTAACCTCAAAGGTGTTTCGGTACAGGTAGCAGAAAACTCAAGAAATTAACACGTAAAAGAGATAGGGGATCGAAAAATGATCGGAATAATTGAATAAAAAATGGAAACAATATGCTCGTTATTATTAAATAAACGGATATAAATTTCGAAAAAATATTCGTCTACGTGGATATTGAGTTATTAAGGTAGTTCTATACAGGCCCCCAAATCAATGAATCTTGTCATAGTTTATCTCTGTAGCATGCGGTTTTTGAGCTTATGTTTATTAGGGAAAGTTGTTGCAAATTGGTTCAAGAGCAACATACTCAAAAATCAAG
>JAPYYX010002874.1:0-13477 GCA_030522605.1 Cremastinae sp. B BG-2022a
AAACATAGTAAACAATATACCCTTTACTATGGAAAAAGAAACAGTTCGAAAACTGCAATCAGTTTCCCAAAAAAAATTTCAAAAAAACATGCTTTTTTTGGCCGATGACTAGATGTAACCCCTTAAATCGATATCTCTAGAGAATCTTTTCACAAAGTTTAAAAACAAATTGCTTTAGTTTTAACGAAAAATAATTTTACCCCAATTGACTCCATCTGCGAGCGCGAGTATCGCAGCACTAGGCCTTGCCGCTACAGCGAAGCAGTCAGCGATAGGCTCACCATTATTAATATTATTCGTTGGATTTTTTTCATAAAGTGTCGTTGCAATTCCATAGGCCATATCATTGGGATTAAACCAGTTTTCCACACCAGCGATCTCCGAACCCGTGAGTGATCCTAAACAAGTAAAAAAAAATATTAGTTCGTCCATCTCTGAATACAATAATCGAAGCAACACTTGAATAAAAACCTGCGAAAATGAATAAATCTCGAAAGCGAAGAATAGCCAAATGAATACTAATAAGACAATGAATAATGCATTCGAGAATTCTCAGCCTGTTCACGAAATATTCATGAAAAAAAATGAAGAATCGCCTCTAAAATTTCCTGATACTAAATGCAGATATAATTTATCTACAAAGTAGCTACAAATATTCAACATTACCGTGCAGGCTAATTATCCTCAATTATCTCTGTGCATGCTTATTTACATACGCATTACGAGAAATCGAAAAATAAATTTATATACATCTGCATAGTCGTGAATTCCTGATAGAACGAGCGGATCCGCAACAGCCAAATAAAACTGCATGCTATGCCGAATTTAGGCAACATTTGGTCGCACCTTTTTGAGCCTTTTTAAAAGGTGCCGGTGCGCTCTTAGACTTCCTCAGAGGAATCATGTCGGTCGCGAAGTCGGATGGAGGTGGAATAATATCGTTTTCGGAATCGGCCTCGTCCACGGTGTCGAGAGTATCGTCCGAGGATGTTCTCATGACGAGCTGGATTATCTCCTTGTTTGAATTCTCGTTGAGACTGTCACTCGAGCCTTCGGTAACGAGCTCCTCCTCGAGCATCGAGCTCGCGAATATGAGACCCTTCGTCGATAAGCTATCAAGATTCGAGCTTATGTTCTCAGAAAATCTGACGTTTCCCCCGGAAACCTGAGCCCTCAGATTATTCGAGAGATAATCGTCCCGCGCCTCGGTCTCTAAAAATCTTATGATGTTCTTGTTGCTCTCTGTGGAATTTTCACGATTTTCCTGCTGGAGATCATCGTCGTCGCCGTCCAGGAGACTCTCCCGAGAATACTTTGCCTCCGGGTTGAAGAGCTTGCCAGCGGCGCGTATTTTGACGGAGCTGTTGTCGATCGGACACAGAGCGGTGTCGTTCGCGGGGATCATCAGCCACCGATCGTGTGCCACGGAAAATATACAGTCCATCGAAGCGTTCACTGTATTTGTAAATTTACAAATTCCACCCGCAATGTTTTTTTTTAAGTTTATCATACCTCAAGGGCTGTTGACATTTTTGCTAAGTAAATTACGTAATTCTGAGCGTACAACGCACGGTATTGATTCTTCGACGATAAGCTATCGTGGATTGAATAGATGCGATTAAATAAATCTGATCCTTGATCAAACTCACCGGTTGCACTTTGGTCCGTTTGATCCAAGATGTCTATGTAATCAACGTCAGGGTCGCTGATGCTCAAGTGCCTCTGCTTCAGATTGACGGTCGTCAAGCCACGATCCGGTCCTGTCAGAGCTGCAAATACTTCCTCGTCTTCCGAGATGGGTCCCAGCGACTTACATGGCAATTCTTCAGGATTTCTTCCATGAAGAATAATTGGACCTTCCGATTTTGTCTCCAATCTACAGATTAATGACAATGAAAATTTTAATTCTCTTATTGGACTAAAGCGATTTTTTTCCCATAGATAATTGTATTTTACAAATTTGTAATTATTTTTTTGCTCTTACCCGTTCAAATATCTTGTGACGAAGCAACCTCCGGGTAGGTCGACCGGCGCTGAATGCGGAGCTTGCAAACCGTGTTCTCCCTGGCCAATGCTCTCGACAGCAGCCGCAAGATTGCTGATTGAGAGCTGGCGCATAAAGCCGACCACTCTTTTTCTCAGGCTTGGCATTTTGTAAAATAGAATTTTCAAGTTTTTCTCAGAATTAATCGGTCCACATCCTGGAGTCTCATTTCTCAAAGGAATTTCGTCAATTTAACGCCGCGGATGCATAATGTTTTTCCGAAAATACCTGAAATTAAATGAAATCAAAACTGTACTCGAATATCAATGTCTTTGTTTCCTTCGGGGACGTCAGATTGCGAAAAAGTGGGGAAGCGACGAGATTGACGTTTGAATCGCAATGACACTCGGGAGTATGAATAAAGTGGCACGAATATCGACTTCCTGCATCCAAATTAGACGAATCAGGTCAATCTACAATCGTGACAGCGAGTTTACACACATGTGCGATTTTAGCTCCAATCGTGAGAGACTTGAAAAAAATTCGGTCTTTACCTTTATGATGATCCGTCAAATTGTCACATGTCAATGGAATGTTAACATTTTCGATTATATAATAAGAATATCGCTAAATAAACTTGTTGTACACTATACGATTAAAAAGTGATCGCACTGTTGTCGACCATGTTTGATTAACTGTCAAAACCTCTTCAGCGATCGCGAAACCGCGAGACTGCAGCCTAGAGGAGGCTCCATAACAAGACTCTTGAGACACACGTTGAGTGGATAATGCAAAAATCAAGAATCACTTGAAATACTTGATAACTATTGCTATAATTAACTTTTATCATAACGATTCGATTGTGAGTTAAAAGTAAACAATTGTAACGTATTTGTTTTGATTTGTAACATTTTATTTATTTGAGTACGGACAAAGCAAAATTTGGAGTCAGGAAAAACAGTTTTTTACCAATGTGAGATTATTTAAATGCAAATTGATCATAAATATTTACATAACGTCTTTAAATTCTCTCCTAATATGTTAAAAACATAATATTTCATGAATTAGGTCAAAATTTGTGAAAAAAGATCGATATTGTTTTGGATAGAAATCTGTTTTATCGATTTCAGTGTCAATGAACTTTTAATTTTGAACACCTACAGCGTTGATGTCGATTTTGCAAATTACTCCAATTTGTTTAAAAAAAATTGTAGAAAAACATTTACAAATTTAGAAATTACTAAAATCATTATCAGTCTAATCAAGGCAAATCGAGCGAATCTAAATTTATTTAAAACAACTTTCTTATAAAAAGCGCTATCGATATCACTCCAATTTTACTTTGAAAAAAAAAGATTAAATAATCGAGATTTGCAATATCGTTTATTTGCAGATTATGTCATTGACATTGTATTTTATCTACAATGTAAAGTTTTAAAAAGTAATTTACAATCAGTCACACGCTTTTCGATTATCAATAAAAAAAGGTCACTCACTTCCGATGTGCACGTGCACATGAAATACATATGTACATAAATACATATATAATTTAGTATATATGTCAACAAGCTCTCGGGATCACGCGGTTTCGTATATCTCCCTCCGAGAGCACAGTAGCAGTGTAGCACACTTCCTCTCAAGAGCGTAAGTAATCGGGTGTGTATTGTATATTCACATATCCAGTCCCCGCTGACATCGCAGACGAGTTTGAGCATCTGCTCATATCGCGGTGTTAACCCGGAAAGAGAAGAGTCCGCGATCCAGAAATAAATCGAAATACCTGCGTGACAATTTTTCAAAGGGAACAAATTCTTAACGGCGATTGTTTTGGTAACGTTGAATCCTTCGTTTTCGTAATTAATATATAAAAATGAGTACAAGATTTACGGGTGTAAAATTGGGACCACCTATCGAGGTATTTGCCCTTCAAAAGTCCTTCGTCGACGATCCTTACGAGCTCAAATGCAGCCTCACAGTTGGCGGTAAGTCCTGAAGCCCGCGTAAATCTCGCTTACCTCGTCCTATTGTTTCTAACCTTCGAGAATGATTATTAATTATCGACGCTCAGCTGACACGCATACATCAATTCATTATCGCTCTCGGTATCGTTTTATTATTGAAATTGATATCATTTAATAAATATTCTACATTAGCGCAATGACGATAACTTCGATTGCACAACGCGTGACGTAGCCACTGTTATTTTTTGCTGGAGCACTTTATGAAATTGACCTTGATGATCCCCATCGAATTTTATCTATGCACTTCAATGCGTTAGATGCAATATTCTACCGAATAAAAAGATATGCAAGTATCCGCAGATAAAAATAATTTATAATTATTTGAAAACATTTGATTTACTTCTGACCAATTAGTTAATATTAAGCAATGTTGCTTGCTTATCATGTTTTTTTCAGTATTATCTCTTAATGACCATTGAAAACATCTGCTTGCTCAATTTTCTTCTCTTGCGACAGAAAGTAATGAAAATTACAGTTTCGGTGATTAAGAAATATCTGATAGGGCCTGGAACATTAAAATCCAATTCAATGCATGGAATGTATCGTTGAATGGCTCAGAGATAAAGTATGAAATGAAATTCCAGCTTATAGAACGAGCGAAGGCAAACCTTGGGTATTGCCCGTTGTACGAAAAGTTGAGAGAGCATTGGCTGCGGACGAGCTGCAAAATCACGAGTACCTGCCTGTATTAGGACTGGAAGCTTTTAGTCAAGCTGCAGTTAATCTTCTTCTTGGTCAAAATTCACCCACTATTCTCCAGGGACGAGCTTTCGGCATTCAAACTTTATCTGGAACAGGAGCTTTGCGCGTGGGAGCAGAGTTCCTTGCTCGCATTCTTCATTTTGATACTTTTTACTACAGCACACCAACATGGGGTAAGAATGAAAAATTTCTAAGCTATTTTATAAATTAATGATACTTTAATTTTTCTCTTTTTTTTGTACAAAACTCGCCTTTACTATAATACTATAAAACCTATACTGTAATTTAAGGAGGAATTATACCTATTTTTGAAATGGTAAGAAAAAGTTCAAATTTTGTAAACGTGTTTGAAAACGGCTAAAAACTCCTTGTGCCAAATTTGAGAATGATTCACTAAATGGTTTTAAAGTTATGAACTTTCAAACTTTATAAAATTTAACATTGTGCCTTATGGAAAATTCGTATAAATGTTCTAAACGTAAACAAAAAAAAGTAGCATCTCCATAAAATTTTGTTTATATGTTTCATATGAGTGTTCAATGCTAATTTCAAAATTTAAACTTTCAAACTTTATAAAATTTAACATTGTGTCTTATGGAAAAGTCGTATAAATGTTCTAAACATAAACAAAAAAAGGTACCATCTTCGTAAAATTTTTTTTATATGTTTCATATGAGTGTTCAATGCTAATTCCAAAATTTGAAAGCATTTCATTAAAATTTTCTATTTTAATTGTTTAAACAATGTTAATTGTTCAAATGGTTTAATTAATAATCGGAAGTTGTTAATCGCTGTTGCAGCTAATACACAAAAAATTAGAACAATTGATCGTTATAATTCATTATAATAATTGATCATATAAAACAATTGATCATTATCCAACTAACTAGAAAAATTTTGTACATATTAAAATTATCCTTTTCAGAAAACCACAAGCTCGTTTTCACCAATGCTGGTTTCAAAAAAGGTTGCGAATATCGTTATTGGAATCCACAGACACGTGGAATCGATATCGATGGAATGCTTCAAGATCTTCGCGAGGCGCCTGAAAACGCGGTCATTATATTGCACGCTTGTGCTCATAATCCTACAGGCTGTGATCCTACACCCGAGCAATGGGAAAAGATAGCCGACGTTATCGAGCAAAAAAAACTCTTTACGTTCTTCGACAGTGCTTATCAAGTATGTTGAATAAATAAGAAAATCTTTTACCTCGATATTTTATCGGCACTCAAGGACGTTTGTTTTTCAGGGATTTGCAAGTGGAGATCTTGATCGCGATGCTTACGCTGTTCGTCTTTTTGCTCAGCGAGGCATGGAATTCCTTTGCGCTCAAAGTTTCGCAAAGAATTTCGGTCTCTATAATGAAAGAGTTGGAAATCTAACCGTTGTCATGAGTGATACCAAAGAACTTGTTCAAGTGAAATCACAATTAACGCTCATCGTCCGAGGAATGTACAGCAATCCACCGAACCACGGTGGCAGAATCGTAGCCACAGTATTGAACAATCCGGAATTGTTCGAAGAATGGTAGTCACATAATTAAAAGTCAAATAATCCAAATCTATGGGTGAATAAAAAAAAGTAATGACTTGATTTTCCATTATTTTAGGAAGGGTCACATTCGTGAAATGTCATCGAGAATAAAAGCGATGCGAGCTGGACTTTACCAAAAATTACAAGAACTGGGAACTCCGGGACCGTGGGAGCACATTACTACGCAAATTGGAATGTTTTCCTACACCGGATTGACCGGTAAGTCAAACATGATGAACATTAATAACGCTCATTTAAAAAAAAATATTATTCATTTCAGAGAGGCAAGTTGAACATTTGAGAGATCATTTCCATATATACATGTTGCGCAGTGGACGCATAAATATGTGTGGACTGAACGAGAATAACATGGAGTACGTGGCAAAAGCTTTCCACGAAACGATCCTGAAATTTCCCTCGTCGTAAACCTGCACGCGAGGTCTGTAAAGGTTTATCATTCGTGGTAGAGCACGAACGATGAGTGGTCAAGGATTCTCGGCTCCAAAGACATAGATTACGAGAAATCTAACACCATATCCGAAATACGTAGTTGGTCCAAACGATACAATTTAAAAGCAATCTCGACTAATCTCGATAGATTTTCGAGTAACATTACTACCTCAATGCATGGGAAACGAGATTGTGTAACAATAAATAACGGTCGAAAATGCACTTATCGTAAATTCAAGATAATCATGAGATCCCAGGTAATTTTTCTACCTATAGAATTACAGGAGTGCTACGATGAAATTTACAGTCTCTCCTACTCGTCAGGTGTATCAAATGTGTGCCAAAATCGTAGCATCTCGAACTCACTGAAAAAAAAACTTATCGATCCACTGACATAGATTTGTATGAAGTTAGTGTTTACGATCAAGAGCGAACAACGAGCGAAGATTCGTACTAATTTCTAAAAAAATTAGAACCGATACTGCCAAGCAGATTTTGCAACCTTTGATCACTTTGAGACTGGTATCTCTTGTTTATGAGTTCATACAATTTATTGTTATCTTACAAATTCGACTCTCAGTGCAACATTAAAAATTTTTTGGTTCAACAATCTCAGGAAATGAATAAATCGGATCAATATTGACAATATAACGAATGAATATAATTCTATACGCGTTCTATATTAATCATTTTAAAAAGAAGTACAAACGAATTTGTTGAATAATTGACGTAAAGAGTATTGAACGAATTAACAGAGCCATCTCAAAGTGAAAAAAACGTTCGTATGTCAAGCGCAAGTTTTTAGAAACGCGTGAAAGTACAGAAAAAAGAAACAATATCTATTTTTTCTACGCGATTCATCTGAAAACGTTTAGCGAGAGGCGCTTATATTTTGTGAAACATCTACAATGTAACAATAATTTTTACGAGCAATAGTATTATTTGGATGGGTAAACCAAAAAGATTAGAAACCAAATTAGACGACCGAAATAATGATTTAAATTGTTGAAAGGGAGCAAGGGAATCCTCGAACTAGATTAATCGCATTTCAACGAATAATCGAGCATTTTTAACACTGTTGATTATTAGAATCCTTGTTGTTGTCCAAAATATAGAAATGTTTTTCGTGTTTTATTAAGTTTGTTAGCTCACTGAAAAGCTGATTCGATTGTGTCGAGTTGTATATTGTGAAAGTAGAGGCGAAAATGTATTACGATGTTTGAATAAACAACACAACGGCAAGAGCATCACGTTTTTATTTGTTTAATTTCTATATGTATTTATATCGATGTGAGTATATTTACAGTATGTACAAATGACAAATAAATAAACAATTGCTGATTATCGTCCAATTTATACGTCAATTATTCCATTTCGAGACTTTTTTCTTGAATCTTTCTGTTCCATCGGATTCCACTGCTGCGTAAAATCCCATTCCTTCGTATTTGGAACGCATGTAAAATATGTAACCTGCACATCCGGTTATCGCTGCGAGTCCGAGTCCCATTATGATCACGTTCTGTACAATATAATGAATCATTTGAAATTTTTGAGAAAATGATCGTAAAATTGTGCAATTTTGTCTACTCACAGGCTTTGCGTATAATTCGTAATTAACCGCACGAAAGAGCATCGTTGTCCTCAGCGATCTCAGTCCATCGCCTGGTTTTGGATTCTGAGGCTTCTCTTCGGTGCTCATTTTTTAAAATGTATTTGATACTTTTTTAAATTTTTTCATTAACTTTTTTATTAAATATCGCTTACAAGTATGTACATAGGTTGGTTTTAAAAATGGAGCAACGGAGTACGTTCCGAACAGCTGATCAATACAATCTGAAGTTGTTTCAGTTCGATAACTTCGTAAAGACGCAAACTTCACGGAGTATACTTTTTGTTGAATGAGAACAAATTTTGTGGATGTATCGGCTCTTTGCCACCCACTGTTACAAGTTGACACGGAAGATGAGTATCTTTACTCAAAAATTCGATCCAATAACCGGTTGTACAGCCTGGGAACTCCAGGATCCCGATTATGACTATCACCAGGAACTGGCGAGGTCGGCGTTCGCTGACATGCTTCACGATCACGAGCGGGTAAGTTTTTTTTTTTTTTTGACAATGTGCCCGTTTGTAAACACGTGCTCAGCGGTGATGACTTACAATTGTTTACTAACAAATTAAAAATACAATTTATTTTTTGGTCAAAGATGAAAAATTAATTATCTTATATGATACGCGAATTTTTTTTTTAATTAGTTTAAAAATTATTTAGATGAAAAATTCTTATGTGGATTTCATTTATTTTGAATAGAACATCAAGTATCGTTCGGCACTACATGCTGCAATAAAAAAAAAACATGCAGAGGGTCAGAAAGCGAATGTTTTGGATATCGGCACAGGGACGGGTTTACTGTCCATGATGGCTGCAGAAGGTGGAGCGGATTCTATAATCGCTTGTGAGGTAGGCAAGTGTAGAATGAGGCTCAAAAATAAAAGGAGATAATATTTTTAAAAGAGGAATAAAAAATGTTATAGAGTTATGAAATTGAAATAACGATTCGTCTTTTGATCTAAGATTAGCATAACAATATTCACAACGATTTTTATAATTTGTCAACTCTTTTTAAGGCCTTCAGACCAATGGCAAATTGTGCAGAGAGAATCATAAGGGAAAATGGTTTTGCTTCGATGATTAAATTAATACGAAAACGATCGACTGAAATGACAGTGGGTGAAAATGGAGATATGCCTGCTCGTGCTAATATTTTAGTCACGGAAGTTTTTGACACAGAATTGATAGGAGAGGGAGCATTGTCGACTTTTCGCCATGCCCAAGAAAATCTTCTCGAAGTTAGTATTCATACGCAAATTATTTAAATTTTAATTCTTAAAATTCGAATCCTCTAAGGTGTTTCACGTTTTTGTGATAAATATTTTACACATCTTATCGATAACACTATAAATTAAATCATAGACATTATTACATATTTAACAAATTTTTTGTAATGAACGTCATGATTTTTTTCTATATTCAGGAAGACAGTCTTGTAATTCCAAATAGTGGTACAGTGTGGGCTCAGCTAGTGGACAGTAATTTCGTGCGAGCATGGAACAGGATAAATCCTCTGCTCGATCCTGACACAAAAAAGACTTTAATATTTCCTCCTGAAAAGACAAAAAATTGTCCAGGTGCGTCCGCGGTTCACGATCTTCAATTGACGCAGTTACCTCGAAATTCTTTCACACCTTTGCTACCTCCGCAGCCAATTTTTAAGTTTGACTGGACCGGAAAAAAACCTCTTGTCTTTGAGGAAACTGTAAGGATAAAAGAGAAAGCAATTGCGGATGGAACGGCGCATGCAGTTTTCATGTGGTGGGATTTAGACATGGACTCTGAAGGCAAAATTCTCTTGAGCTGTGCCCCGAGCTGGGAACATCCAGATGCCAAAAAGTACGTGGAGAACGGTGCAAGTCTCGACGAAGCTTCAGAAAAAATTCCTTGGAGAGATCATTGGATGCAGGCGGTTTATTATTTACCAGAAGAACATTCTGTGAAGATCAACGAAGAAATAACGTTGATTGGGTCACACGACGAGTATTCATTTTCATTCTCAACCGAAACTGGACCACAATTGTCAAATGGAAAAGAATTCAAAGGATCGATATTTGAACCTCCCATTTGTGATTGCTCGTTGCATCTGGCGCATTCGAGGACTCGGATTGGACAGTTGAACGATCTGAACCGAAATGAAAAGTTTGCCAGAATTTTGAGGAATAAAATTAACGAAAGTACCGTTTGTCTATGTTTGTCAGACGGATCGTTAAATGGTTTGGCTGCTGCGGCTCTCGGTGCGAAAAAAGTTATCGTATTTGAGCCAAGTTTTCTATCCCGGCTAACTCTTCAGACTTTCATAAAATCGAACGCTCTTGAATCTCGAGTTTCAATCATTCAATCTCTCGATGATTTATCCAAAGATGAGAATCCGAATTTAGTCATTGGAGATCCTTACTTTGTAACGTCTATTCTTCCATGGGACAATTTGCGTTTTTGGTATCTTGCCTCCAGTTACGTACCAGATATTCCAAAAATTCCGGTTGCTGCAAAAATCAGAGCCGTTGCTGTTGAATTTAAGGATCTTCATAAAATTCGATCGCCTCTGGGAATCTGCGAAGGTTTCGATTTAACGACGTACGATAAAATTGTACAGGTAACTTTTGTAACACAAATATAAAATTCAGTTTAATTATTCAAACAATTTTTTGTAATAGATAATCAGTCACATTCTAATCAATGAAGGAAATTAAATATCAATTTAAATATTCCATGTTTAATCAATTCATAATTAATTTAATCAAATTTTTAAATAATTTCATTAATAAAATTTAACTTTTTTAAGGCCTCGAGTGAAATAAGTGACAATCCAGTGGAAGCTCATCCATTGTGGGAATACCCAGGAATTGCACTCAGTGAACGATTTGAGATCGCTCATTTTGACTTGATGCAAGATCCGACAGAAAATCGAGTAATACATTCCGATGGGGAGATCTCATTCAAGGTGCAAGGTTCTTGTAACGGAATTGCCATTTGGATCGACTGGTATCTGGACGAGGAAACAATTATCTCTACTGGTCCACAGAGTGAGATTATACCAGGAAAAAAGATAACTTGGGACTATTACACTAGACAAGGAGTCTTTTTGCTTAGAAAAATAGTTGACATCAACGAAACGAATCGTCTGCATTGGAAATTTTCTCACCTAGCAGAGGAGACGTGGGAATGCAATTTTGACTTTGATATAAAATTGTGACATAACTAAGCATTTAATTATGAAGAACTGTATTATAACGTGTGATTAAAATTTGTTTTTTTATGAAATTTATTTTATTTTTTTATTTTTTGGTAGTCTCATCAATAATTTTTTATTCACGATTAAACAAGTTACAAACTTGTTTATTAGCCAACGGAAAAATCGTCTCAAGAAAAGTTAACTTCGAATTAAAATTAGAAAAAATTGATATTCACTGTTAAAAATGAAAAAAAATTGTTAATCATCAGACGGTAAAGGAACTATATCGTAAACAATATTTGAATTTTCTTGATCGTCATCAACTTTGTATTGATACCTTTGGCCTAACTTACGTTCAGCTTCGATTACCTGAAACAAAAATTCATTTAAAATTCAATACGAATGACAAATTCAAAAAGAAGTTCTTGAAGCAAAATGTATTTTAACATATTTCTTATCTCTATTTTAAAAAATTTCTTAATTTTCGTTTAAAATTTTATTATTATACTTTCCAAATTTATTAAAATTTCGAGCTTGTCACGTTATTTCTTGTAGATTTTTAACACGATTTTTAAATACTTACTTTTTTTGCTATACAAGTACTAGTTGCTCCTCTCACCTCCAACAAAGTTCCACCGGCTGTAGTAAAAAATGTTGGATAAATTAGATGCGGAAATCCTCGAATAAATATATTGATGTTAAATATTAAAAATTCTACTTACTCTTGTTAGAACATTCATTCTCTGCTCGACGAAATTCTGCGTCCACGTATTCAGGCTCTGGCAAATCTCTGGTTTCATAGTAATACCTGTCTTTGACATGTATTCTGTATTCTTTTAACTAAAACATAAACAAAATTGTTTATAACCATTTAATGTCAGTAATGAACGAGTTAAAAAATTTTTTAAATTTATTTCGAGGTGAAAAAAATTGCTGTATAAATTTCAGTCTATCATTCAGAATTTTTATTTCCTATAAAATTATAATTAACATTGATTTTTTTAAACTTTAAAATTTATCTTCCAGTAAAATGAACGGATTTGAACTAGCTAAATATTTTCGTGTAGGAAATTAAATGTTCTGTACAATGTCTCTAATCATTTTTCAATAAATTAATTAATTATTAATTATAAACAAAATAATCAAGCTGAATTTCTTTATTTTGCTTAAAATTGTAAATTTAATTTGTATTCGTACCTTAGTTAATGCGCAGACATTTGATTTTTTAAACGTTTCCATTGGAGTTGCACCTTCTATGGCAAAAAAAAGAAAAATATTGTTGTACTAAAAGTTTGCGAAAATATCTGAATTTTATTCAAGATGGATATCGAAAATATTACACTTACTTTGGTCGGAACAATTCTGTACTATTTGTCGAACTTCTGGATTTAAGAATTCTACGTCAGCCTTGAGTCCAGTCGTGTTGAAGGATCCATCATCATTTGTCTTCAGAAAAAAACAATTAAACATTTTCAATTAAAAATTTTGATAGGATTTTTTAACGTCTTAATACATTTTATAGTAAAAATAAAATAAAAAATAAGTGTATAGACGAATTTAACGAGAAAAGAAGATTAATTACTCACCAATCCATATTTCTTGGATGCACAAAATAAGTATTCTCCTTTTTTGCCTTCGAAAAATGATCGCTCGTGAAGAGTTATTGAACCGGGGACCAGAGAAAAATCTTTAATAGTAAATCCGAATTTCTTATTGCATTCTGGGTCCAAAACATTGACAGATAAGTGTTCTATCGCCGCATCGTCGTCCGATCTGTCTTGAACGGACAATGTCTACAAATTTGCAAAAAATCAATGAAAAAAATTAAAAATTATTAAAATTTAGACTTCTTCATAGAGTAATTTTTATTTGATAATTTGATATTATTTAGGGGAGGGGGGGGGGCAAAATGGGGTACTTAAGAATAATTTCCGATTCCAAGGGTTTAAATATGCTGAATTTTTTGTTTTTTAATCACAATTGAAGGAAACAAATTC
>JAPYYX010002875.1:0-13477 GCA_030522605.1 Cremastinae sp. B BG-2022a
TCGAGCTCGGAGTTCGAGTCAGAGTGGGGGTAGAGCTCGAGCGAGAAATAGGGGAACCGTGCTTATTGCAACCGTGCTTATTCGTAGGTTGCACTGTACGTTACAGAGAATACAACCTATCTATACATTAAGAATTATATTTTTAATAATGCTCGATATGTATATTATTCTAGGTACCGTAACGCCGTCGACTTCCTCCGTGAAGTGTCCCTGCTGCAGAGAAATCGAGTTCGTCTGGTTGCTCGTTCCTTGCGTTCTACCAGGCCGGCCGATAAATTTCCCCGTTGTTCCCTGAAGCTTGCCGACCGCGTCGTCCTTTCCGCCACCCCGAAAAACAACGTACGCCTGAACAGACATTTATTTCGTACTACACTCTCTCTCCTTTAACTTGATAAAAATTTATTTTTTACACTTTACTTACTTTACTTCCAAATATGAGACAAAGGAGAAGGGTCACTGTCAGCTGAGTGTGACAGAAAAATATGATGTACAATAGATCCGGATTAGCCGGCGATTGCAAAAAAAACCTGAAATAAAAATTGATGATTCGATTATAAAACAAAAATTCAAAATATACATACTTATGTATTCCTCTTTGTTTCTATGAAAGAGATTTCTTTACTCTTCGAGAATCTCAGGAGTCATTTTCCTCTATTTTTTTTTACTTAGAAAAATCGTAAGGTAACATAATTCTAAATTCTTTCTCCGACTTTAAAAAGTCAAGCTACGAAAAATGCACTGAATTTTTTAATTCAGTGCATTTTTATGCAGTGCATCAGTGGAAAGAGTAAATATTTGAAGAAACGTTAAACGCGCTGTGTGCGTGGGACGTTGAAAAATTAGTGGATGAGGCGAAAAAGAGGCAGGAGAGAATTTCGGCGGTGTAGGTATACTATACGGAGCTCTATACTACTTGCGGAATGCCTTTTCCTTTATCCGGGATATCGTTTCGTGTCATCTTATATTTAGCAGCGGCTGCTTTCTTAAAAAATGTCTCTTCCGATGTCCGTAAGCGGATGACCGCACATGCACTTTCTACTAAATTCATGCAATTTTACATTCAAACATTTCTATTTTTGAACTTGAACGTTTTTCATTATTGGATTCACATTTACGCTATCCATTTTTTTACCTCTGGTAGGTACGTTTTTTAAATTATTCATCATATACTCGAAAAAATTGCCTCCGACCGTTCGTGACTTACATGGATACGTTGAGGAAAACCGATAGTAGAAATTCGTTGTATATGGCCATCGATATAAAGCGGCTCTCATTGAATTCGGATGGAGCTTTGCGCACGACTATGCAAAGTCTTATGCCCCATACAAGAAACATTACTTCCACTGAAATACAAAAAAAAGTTCAAAAGTAGAGTTCAAATTTTATAAACAATACATTTTAAATCAAACAAATATCCGGTTGATAAAAGAAAACCTACTTCCATACGCCTCATTTCATAAATATTTTCCATCCCTTATGATAATTTAATTATAGAGGCAGATGTCTTAATTATTTTTTCTTCTTTTCGGAAAGTATAGTAAAATTTATTTATGATGGGCGATTTTTTGGGAGTAGTATGAAATTTAGCTGTCTCTTTGGAGTTTTTTCAAATGAATAAATGGACCTAGATAGGTATGCGAGGATCGCAAGTATTTCATGTGAAAAGAATCTAGACAAGAAGCGGTGATGCAGAATCCCAACGAGATTTCATTATCCACTATTTTTATTCCGGCGGATACGGAGGGGGGGGGGGCTTTATGTACATTTGTACATACATACATACATATTATACATATCGAGACGAGGTAAGAAAGTCGGAACGGAATTTTAATAATCCGTAATAACGCCCGAATCGCAGTGAGACTACTCTACTTCTAGTCTTATAACGGGGATGGATTTTTTATTCCTCAGCCTCATACCTCCTTCGATGCACCTCTGCCGTGTGTTCTTTTCGACTGAATATTATTACGATTTGACTCTTGAAACGGATTATCGGAAGAAATCCTCTCTTATATTCCAAAGACATAAAAATCATTTGTGTCGTCCACTTCCTTTCAATTTATTACAAAACAATGTTGTTCTCTTTGCGGCAATAAGTGAACGTTAATAATACGAAAAAAGAGATAGTATAAAGAATGATAAAATACTATCGTGATAAATTACAGTATAGTAATTAACCAAGCTGACCTTTTTTCACCGTCAATATTTTTCCTTCAAGTAAAAAAAATTCACAAGTAGTTTTTAAAAATCTTGTTCTTTTTTTCGCAATTTCCCTCGTTTATTCTTTTAAGCTTTCCTCTTACAGTTGAACAGGGACGAAATCATGTTTTTTCTCAATTTGGGAAGAAAAAACTTTTTACCGTCGTGCTTCATCTGAAGGAATACAAAAGTAACGCGAATACATGGAAAAACAAATGATGCGAGAAAAACTGAAAAATCTTTCGAAATGCGGACTAATGTTTCGTAAGTTGAAATAATTTTTTCACAAATAATGTTGAAAACATGTTCTTATTGACTCGCATAAAGAGAAATAATAGTTCCCGTTTAATGAAATTTTGTTGATTCTTGTCTTTTTTTATTCCAATGGTGCAATTCTGAATTTGAGATACTTTTTTTATCTCGTTGAAATGAAGCGGAGGGTGAATTGTTCTCTTAAATCTTCATCGCTCAAAGTCATTTGAATAATCCTTCCGGTTTTGCTTTGTGTCCGCTGAGCTCTTTGAAAAATCGGAATTAAAAACGAAATGAGAGAGCGTCTTTCGCTTTCTTAACTCGCGGCCCTCTTGATCCAGGGCGTTCCTTTTTCACACCCCAGTGGGGCAATGCTCTAAAATCCCGAAGCGTGTTTCTTCCCCATACAAAATGTAATCTTGTTGAACCTTTCCGCTAGTCGGCAGTATAAATTTCACACCCAACCTCGCGTCTCTTTTCCTATTATCTCTTTTTTTCCTCTTCATCCTCGTCTGCTTCGAAGTCGAACCAACTATTTTAAACGTAAACGTATATCTCTGCCTGCAATTTGTCACGAAACTTTCATCGTCTCCCAAAAAAAAAAAAAAAAAATCCCTCTTCATGAAAAACGAAAAATATGCTTAAAATGAAAAAGTTCAATTTCTCTTTTCATAAAAAACCAAAAGATCATCAAGGAACGACCGATATTGTTTTTTTTTACTTAGGAAATTTATTGCGATGTTCAAGTTTGTGGGTGCCAAAAATTTCGTGACTTCAATGAAGAGTTATTTGAGAAATAAAGTGATATGGGAAGCTGCATAAATGCGGAATGTCACTGAATAATTCTCGTTTTTACGAGTACGATAAATCAAGGTACGATCGAAACAAATTTTCAACGACCTCGCAACTGGCTAGTCACGTATGGCGTTGTACATTTATAACAATATCCCGTGCTGTTGTGAATAATAGCCCTATGAATCTTTCAACGATATTGAATAGGATAGTAAAGGATGAATGGCTTGAATTGAAAAAATTACACTTCTCTATTTCGTTGAATAGAGTAAATAGATTAAAGTAGCAATCTTAGCATCTTCGATAAATTTTTATTGACCGGGTACAGGGGTTATACAAGTTTTTGGCATTTCGTTAGAAATTTCTTCCACGGTGTTGAAAAATGAATGTTAAAAATATAACGATATACATATAGTATTCTCCTTTCAATGAAAAGAATGCCTCGCGCGTCGAGTTCCTCATGAGAAGTTAGTTATATTAATTAATAAATCTTTTGTTTACGAAATCTATAGGGACTTGAAGAAAAGGTGAGTTGCAGTTTTTCAAGAGACATGAGCAATTTGCATGAAAAACAAAGTTTGCATGGAATTTAAAAAAAAATTAACGTTTTTTATGCATCGTCCGACAGATGTATGTCTACATATACGAGAATATGCGTGTAAAGCATCGTATATAAAGGTGAAAGATTTATGACGTTGACTTGGAGCGAGGAACTTTTTTCTAATTTTATTTTGCTCCGAGCTCGTTTATTTATTTTTTTCCTCAACGTTGCTCAGACAAAAAAGCACCGGAGAAAGCAGATGCACGCAGAATCATCTCTTAAATTATATGCTTCTGAGTATACACGTAGTCGTAACTGATGTTCTACTGCGGAAGAGTCATCGAAGAACGACCCGTCGACGCGGGGGAAGAATAGAACGTCGACTCGAAACTTTTGCGAAACTTGGAAAATCTTTTCAAGATTTTTCCCTAACTTTTACAGTTCGTGGAAGATATACGGATTAAAAATGAGTTAAGCGACATAAAAAATTGCTCTTTGTCACTTCTTATCGGCAGAAAAGTACTAACTAGGCAACATTTTTTTTATCTCCACCTGGGTTATTTTTTTTAGCATTTCTTTCTTTTGGGGGGCAAGAAAAGGAGGCTCGCGTGTGACGAGAACCGATAATATCAGCGTGCGATTTTATGGCAAGCACTTGTTGCTCATCACTCTCGGAGCTTCCCCGCCTCACTGGCGCATCAGTCTCAAGCTATCTGTGACTTGATTCTTTTCTCTTTGGATGAACTGTCGAGATTTTTTATCATTTTCACGTAGGAGCGACGCCAAAACGATGACGCGGGACCCGCATCTAATGTGAATTTTAAATTATCTTACACTCACAGACGATGTAACTCGATCTTTTTTTCTTTTTAATTTTTTCAACATTTTTGTTTTGTTTTGTTTCAACCTAGCAGCCGTGTAAAACAACTGGTATATGCATATTACTATGATGGTTCTCTTATTGGTCATCAAATGAATCATCATCATCATCATTGCCTCCAAGTGAATCATTAAAAATCTTGTCTGTTTCGTCTATGCAAGAATTAAGAATAAGGCATTTATTTATCACCTCGATGAATTTCTGTAAGAATTTTTTTTTTACATTTATGGAATCTTAATTATTTGTTTGATATAAGAATGCTTTACTTACGAGTTGTGAAACTGTGATCCCACCAGTCGGTCCGGCATAGATAAGCTTTGAGATCATCAGCGGTCCGTCCAACGATGACAACCGGAGGAGCAACTAGAGTCCTGATCCCGAGGAAAACCGTGAATATCAGGACAATCACGCCTAATCTCTTCAATAAATTCATGTCTGTAATTTTTACCGCCTTTGCCGATTTAACTCGAAATATTACGGAAATCCTGCAATAAAAAATAATAGGTACACAACCCATTTTAAATTATGCGTGAAATCGAATCGAAATGCCTAAATTATATTTACTTCGTTTGCTCTGTACTAGTTATTACGAAAAAATATGCTTTCGAAAAATTCGCCTTATGAAATGAGAAAATAATGAAATACCATAATTTTAAAAGTATGTCGAACCTATTTTAAAGAAATGATAGTTCTAATGCATTAAAGAGCGGAAAAAACGTTGAAATTGTAATTATTTATTGTGAGAGGGTTTTTTGAGTTCTTGCATGTGTACCAGAAAATGAAGTAAACACCTCCAAATGGATGATGCGAGAGTTTTCTAGAGAGACTTAACGATCATGCACGAGCGTCTTCAATCATTTGTCAGCCTTTTTTTTATGCCAATGCAGGATTTATCGAACGAAAGTGTTTTAAAGTGGGAACGTCCGGTCGTAACTTATAATCGCGAGAAGATCTTTGGAAGAGTTCACTGTCACCACAGAGTGATCAAACTCGACGTGAAACTTCTGTGAATTTTTTCAGAGTACATATACATATATGTATACATATATTCCATGCATATTCACGCGTATGTATGTACATACATACATATTTGCCGTACGTTATTGTACGTAGCGGGAAAAAGAAGAAAATAAAATGACAAAAAAATATGTGAAGGAAAAGCTCTAGAGGTAGAAAAAGGACTTGCAGGATCTCATCGATCTCTGTCAAGTCGAGTCTAGCGTTTAAAGGATCCACTTTTGCCCATATCTACTTTTATCTGAAACTCGTGGATATATTTTTCCCAAGCCCAGTTTCTGCAGCTTTCAGAGCGTTTCCAAGCACTTTTTATACCGAGAAAGAACTCCCATATAGCAGGTGATCGTTCTTCGATTGCCCGTGTGCCTGCATTTATCTTCCCATTTTCTGTCATTAATTGCACTTTCAATCTTGCAGGGCCTAGCCAAAACTGCGGTGAACAGAGCAATCATAATGTACTTTTACTTTTCTCGTTGACGAGATCTCGAGACTCACTTACCGTCAATAAAGGGGCAATATACTTAACGCCAATTAAAAAAGCACATTTTCCAACCACATCAGCATAAAAAAATCACATTTTATCATTTTTTACTGTAAAACTTATTACCATTTGCATTTGGAGGAAGTTTTTTTTTCACAAGATAGGAAATTGCCAAGCTACCGCGACTACGCAATCAAAACGTTATTTTTTCTCTTTCGACTAACAAAAACATGATCCGGTTCACTTTTGTATAAGGTATCAAACTTTATCATAATTTTATTGATTTCATCAACGTTTTCGGCCCATAAGGTAGTTCTACATATAGATGCAGTCAAATCAATGAATTTTTCCATAGTTTATCTCTGTAGCATGCGGTTTTTGAGCTTATTTTTATTAGGAAAAGTTGTTGCAAATTGGTTCAAGAGCAACATACTCAAAAATCAAGGTTATCTAACATGACCTTGAGCTGCTACGTATGTACGTATAAAAAATGAATCTTAGAATTCTTTTAAAAAACTAAAGGAACCTTCTCCGTAGTACTAAAAAGAGACGTGCCAAGTTTCAAGACGTTTCACCATCTAGAAGTCAAGATATTAAGAATTGAAAATCGTAATATTCAACATGGGCTCTTATGAGAGAGAACTAAAAATTGCGATTTTTAATAATAAATATCTCAACATCTACGTGGTAAACCCTCTTGAAATTTGATACACGTATGTAGGTCATATCAAAGAAGGCTTGTGCAAATTTTCAAGAAAATCCTCTAAGAAATCGAAAAAGCTATAGAAGCTACCTTAATAGCTGTCACCAGACTATTTCGCATCGGTACTTTTTCGCAAACCACCGAGCGTGCATACCTCAAAAATTGAACATCAAATTTTCTTTGATTTGTCGATCTCTGCCGTCGTCACTTATTCACGATTTGATGAATCATGTGAAATAAATTTTTAATCGCTATAAGATTATTGTGACGACTGAAAATGCGATATTGGCACATATTGTTCGATTTTACAGCACCACGATAGAGATAGAAAGGTAATTTTTCAAGGTTATATTTTTTTAAATTCCTTTTCTTGCTAATGCTGATAAACATAATAATAACAAAATATGCATTAACAATAGAAGGACCAATAAATTGAAACTGTGTAATTAAAAAATATTTTTATGGTTATAAAATGGCATCAAGAAAATCTTTGCAAAAAGAAGTCAAATATGTACTCGCAAAATCATCATGAAGATGGTGTAAAAAGAGGAGGCAAGTACACTTTTTTCACAGGACTGAAATAAATATTTGATAGATTATCGTAACCAGATAAATCCGCTAAATAATAATTATTATTTATAATTAGAATTCATTAATTAATAAATAGTAATTAATAATTAGAATTAGAATTAGTGAAAAAAATATACAGAAGCATTTATAAATATATATAAATATGCAATCAGAGCGTGATAATATAGAAGAATAAAATATCGAAAAAAAATACTTGCCGTGATATGTTTAACAATAAACGAGGTACATTTAATTATAAACTCAGCAAGGATTTTTTCGAAATTTTATTCTTCAATATTTTCGTACTCTCTGATCGCATTTTTGTATGTGCGTATATTTATAAATTCTTCTGTATATTTTTTGTCAATCACTTTAATTATTATATTTAGCTAATTATCATGTTACGATAATCTTTTTACGATTTAACACAATAATATGAAAAAATGTATCTTCTTACACGATCTTGACGGTATTATCGTGAGTATGTGGTATATTCATATTAAAAATCACCCTTTTAGTAATTAAAGATATAATTCTTTTTTATAAAAGTATTCTTTAGTGAAAAATATTATTCTTTTAGAATCCAGTTGACATTTTTAACTACTGCCCGAATAGCACACCTTTATAAACTTCGTGGATAGAAGGGCAGCTATAAATTCGTATTACAGAATAAAAAATAGAAACTGGATATTCAAAGTTTTCTCAAGATTTACAGGTGCGAAGGATGTCAAAATGTAAGGTAATGTTCAGAGGATTCGGTATAGCGAAGGTGGAAGTCGAGGGAAATGAAAAAGTATGAAGCATGCTGCTGAGTCGATTGCCTCGTGAGAGAAATAAAACCAAAGGAAAAGTCATTCCTTGGGAGAATGTGCACGTTTCACGCTCCTCCGTGAACTCGAAGCTATCGAGTAAGCAGTAATTGAGATCTCGAAAGCCGGGCCTTTACGCGGATACGTGACAAGATTCCATCAAGCTCTCAGGATATTTTGCCAAAACGAGAGACAACACGAAACCTCGCGCCCCTCGGCCCATCAATGTTTTAACTAATCGTCGTCCTCGGCGCTTATACATATATCACCCGTATACTCTGATAACACCCTCGTATCAGAGTAATTGGAATCGTATAAAATTTAGAAGGATAACATTTTAATTCTGTTTAATTTAAGGGGTTACATGGGTTTCGTCGAAAAAAGTATATTTTCAAGAATACTTTTTTCTTATAATAAATTAAATATTTTATTGAAACTTTTTACTGTCTTAAGGTAGTTCGATCGCTGGGTGCCGTATAAACGAAGGAAAAAGAAAAAAAGTGAAAATTGGATTTTTGGAAGACTTTTTTAGAAAAAAATTCAAATTTTACTCGACACTTTTTTGTAAACAGGTCTGCCAAAAATCCAATTTTCACTTTTTGTCTATTTCCTTCGTTCACATTATAGTTCATGGTCTTATCTAAGACACCATTTTTTTGTATTCACTTCCGATGATCTTGCCATGAGTTATGCTGACAACGGGATGAAACGATATTAACGGGATAAACGGAATTAACACAGAATTGCCAGTTACACTTTTTCCAAATAATATTGTACTTCAATTTCCTTATTTGTATAGTTTTCATATTCAATTTCAAGCGTACATTATATTAGTGAATTTTTATTTAATTTAAGTGTATATACCTACATGCACTACTTTTATAAATCACGATAAACGATGTGTTTGAGGACAGAGATAAAAAAATGATTTTTTCAAGCAGAGTGGACGTTGCTGAAAAAATTATTTTTCTCTCTAGAAAGATGCTCAAGACAGTGGGAAAAATTGCTTTCGCGTGCGGCTCAGCATCCTATATTCGTGTACGTATAAAATAATCCGTACCCTCACATCGAAAGCATTGGCTGGTCTGGAAGCTTTAAAGAGTTTGAGATTTATAAGGTCGTCTTTTATCTAGGTACTCATGCTCCATTGCTCCTATTATACTCGACGATGAAACCCTCACCGACACCCGCAAACACGCCCCCTCGGAATCTTCGCCGTCCTATAAACTTTGTCCTTTACCTCTCTTCAGCTTTTCTTTTGTATATTATTTTTCATAAGACTTTTCATTTATTCATACCGTATACATTGTTGTTTACATACAAAACAAATTTCAATTGAGAAACTTGGACGCCGATTTTCTAATTAATGCTGGTATTGTGAAAGAAAAATCCTTCTTCACAGGACAGAAACCACGCCTCAATGAATTTGTATATAAAAAGCAGACTGAGAGAGTTTAATAAATAAAAAAAGTTGATGGATAAGCGGTAGGAGAAAAGGGAAGTGGGATGATTTCGGGTGCAAAAAAAAACAATGAAAAAACGTTTGACAAACGTAAGGTTTGATAAAAAGGTAAGGGGTATGTAAAAAAATATAAAGTTTCTTCTTGCCATCAGAGGAGGTTTTAACGAGGCGAGTAAGAGCAAAGCGGGACATAAATAGTTCACAGTCATTACGAACACATTGGAAAAGCTGTTTTCTTTCGAAACATTGTAAGCACTAGAAACACTAGGCCAGAAAAAATGAGAATGTTCATCGATGAATGCTGATCGATTTTCAAGAAAATAACGAGAGGGAGGTGAAAACGTGAAAAAGTCCGGGACAAGCATCACCGCGCTGTCAAGAATAATCCTTGAACGTCCTTACATCGTTTGTAACATTTTAATCAACTTACCGCCAGGTCTTGAGCATGAGAGCACCGTAAGTGAGAGAAAATCCTATTTCTCGGAGCCAAACTCGAATCGTGCACGTCACTACATTCGGCCTTGGGTACATGACGATCGTCTGAAATTTTAGACATGTGTATATTATTATTTGACGAAAGAATATAAAAGTAATAACTATAGCCAATAGCGAAATAAATAAAGGGCTGATGCGATTAGAATGTGAGAAAATTAAACGTTTATTTACATTTTTCCAAAAACCATAGAGAAGGGAAAGAAAACGAATATCGGTAACGAGATCGCGCATGCCTATTTGAGGATTTAAACCATGTTTTACGGGGAGTGCTGTGAGGATTTCGCATGAACTGAAAGGTATGAGAGGATGAAAGTTGACAAAATTAAGCTCGGGAGAAGGAAAAGTTGAGAGAAAAAGGAAGGGAAGCTCGACAGCCCGGCAACGAGGTTAATGACTCGAATAATTGCGTGCGGGCATAAGCGCGAAAACCCATTGGTAATGCAGGAAAACGTGTCATATTCCACTAGGAAACATGCAATGGCCTAAAAAACCGGATAAAGTAGCTTACGCCCTCTCTTAAAACTTGATTATTCAATCAAATAGTCACGTATTATCGTAATCGCTCTCGTTAGTTATCTTCACAGCTTCAAGTGAGCCAAATTTTACGACATTTATATAGGTACCTAATTCCTGAATAATATCTGTGATACCCATCGTCCTTCGTAACCGGACTCTGAGAATTTACCAACAGAGCACATGCGTTTGTGTGGTCTACCAATTGTTTTATACTCCCCATCATTTTCCTTACACATTTTTTTCCTGGGTTATTATTTTTAATTGTCCCACATTGCACTCATTATTGACGTTTGTATGTGATTCTGAATGTTAATATTTCAAAATTTAAATCCTCTATTGGATGAATTTACTGAATAATATGTATGTGTACAAGTTAACTGCTTCATCGACAGCTCATTTTTTCTCGAACAATCACTTTTTTTATGATCGATTTATGATTTTAATTACGTTATATGTAAAAAAATATAAACTGTATCAAAATATGTAAAATGTTTACTTACAGTCGAATAGATGAAAAAAGCTCCAAGGACAATGACTCGTAGAAGAACTGGACTGGCGGCTCTCACAACCTGAGTTGAAAAAGAAAAAAAAATACAAATGAATTTTTCCCTCAAAAATGTTGCATATATGTATATACTTTATCAATCGATTCGATGGGTAATAAATTCATTCAATCGATCGTTTCACAAATTTTATATGATTGAGTTTAAAAATTCGTGATTGAAAACATTCCGTGAATTTTTTTCTTTTTAGCAAGGGTAAAACAACACCGAGAATGTAAAGAAATTGTTGACTCTGCACAGCGAAAAATGTCCACGAATAGGAATTGCCTTCCACTTTGCTCTGAAAAATGGCCGGGAGGAAAGATATAGGAAAATATACGTAGAGAAATTCGATCGAACAGATGTACAAGTGCTATATAAAGAACGAAAGGAGCACAAAAGCAGCGGGAATTCAAATAAGTATATTTTATCCCTTAAATGTGAAAAATGTATCACATTGCCAGTGGCATATAAAATCGAAGGTAAGCAAAGCAATCGTATCACGTATTAGCAGTTGAAAGAAGTCTTGCTACGAGGTTAAACGAAAGTCGTACAGGTCCAGTGAACCATTCTCCAGGCTCTCGTGCGAACGTTGAAAACGTGCTATTCAAATTTGCAAAAGAGAATAAAGTTCACGGAAATGTGTACAACGAGAATAGTCTATCGTTTACGTTTTTTCTTTTGTTAGTTTTTAATTAGCGTTGGAACAATGATTCTTTTCTTCATTTTGGAGGAACTTTTTTTCACATCTTATTACTGACAATGAGTCTGATGCGGAAACAAGGAAAGAGAGAGAGAGAGACAGAGAGCAGCGAGAATTATGTTCGTATATTAATTATTATTATTTGTTCTTTTTGAAAAAAGCAAGCACGTGCGTTCGACCGGGCGTGTGCAACAAAGACACTTTCATTTGGTGGATGAACGATCCGACGAGCACGGAATATCAATAATATCGATGGGGATGCTACAAGCGTCCTGAAATATTCGTTGGTCATGGATATACGACACGCGATCATCGAGATTGGTTGGGAGAGGATTCGTCACACGAGGATACCAAATCCACGACTCACTCGTACGAACTCGAGGGTCAAAGCTATCCGGGATTTTCGTGTTTCCCGCGTACACTTTTTCATCCGTCGTTCTCTCCCTTGGCATCTCGATTCCTTCATCGAAAACGTGAATAAGCACCGATCTTTTTTCATAAGCACGTGAATAAGCACCGATTTTTTTTTCTAGCAAAATATTTATTCCCCACGATATCATTCTTTCGTGTTAAAATTTTTGGAAACAGGCAAAAAACGCGTTGTTTCTTTAAATAAAGGTACACTCGAGAAGTAATCACGATGACTCAAAATACATATATAGTTGCCTAATGCAGTATATGATGTCTATATATGTAGATAGGGTGGCGCAAAAAAACCGACTATTTTTTTTTAGTCTCGTGTGAAAAAATGTTAGTTTTCGATGTTTTAAGAATTACCTCCAAAGAATTTTTTATTTTTTTTCCTGTCACAGTATAATTTCATAGACGAAAAAATAATAAGTTTCTGAAAGTTTCAATTCAGAATTTGAATTTTAAAAGGTCGCTCAGAATTTTTTTAATCCTTCCGTGGTAACGTCATTTTTACTGCCTATACGTGGTAACGTTGGGTCAATCGTGTCCGATAGTTAAAAAAGTCATTTAAAATGTTTTAAAAAATCTGAACAAATTCATGATCACTTAACTATCCTAGATTAAGGATCAATCGAAATATTGCCGATTTTTTTTTTGTTTATCTATTTTTTTCATACAAATAAACAGAAAAACGCGTGAAATTCACTTTTTTCAAATTTGCCGAGACACGAGTGACCTGACGTTACCACGGAAGGGTTAAATTTGCTACTGCGTTACTATGGAGTTTTTCGAGCGACGTTTTAATATTAAAATTTCGTACATTTTTTTATCTTTTATTTAATACAATAGTCGACAAGAATTCACCACGAAATGGACTAAAAATCAAACATGACAAAATACATAATTTTTTTAAAACTTTTTTTAAATTATGAAGTTTAAAAAAAATTATGTTTTTTGTCGTGTTTGATTTCTAGTCCATCTCGTGGTGAATTTTTGTCGAATATATATTAAGGATGTTGCCCCCGTACAATCTCAACCAAAAGTTAGTGACATTTGAAAATTTTTACTATCGTAATCCAATTGGAAATAAAAAGAAAAAACTCT
>JAPYYX010002876.1:0-13468 GCA_030522605.1 Cremastinae sp. B BG-2022a
AGAATAAGGAGTTAACTTCGTGGTGTGTGCGAACGAAAAATGTATATTTGATTTAGAACGATCGAGATTTTCGTTAGCTGGTTCCTAATGATGCGTTCGTCCCTCAGGTTCGGGTTTTTTTAAAGATAGAGAAAAAAAATAAAAAATATTGGGCTTTACAGGGTCGCGCAGCAAACCACCGAAAATTAAATATAAAATAAATAAATCTCAAACCTGTCAAAAAACAGTGAGCTCAGAGAAAAAAAGTAGCGATAGCTCGAGATCGTGCAGTTGACGTTCCGTAAATACTTGCCTCGAGTCGCTACCGCGACTCTTGATATCCTTTAGCGTTCTACTTAAAATTGAACACCCCATAAAATCTAGAATAAGATTTCTTACTGGCATCAATTTCGGGAATTTTTTTTTCAACGTTAGAGAAACCCTATGCATTATATGTGTTGAGAATCACGGATCGTCGTTCGTGTGATTCTATTTTGTTCCCAATCTTGTTAATTAAAACAGTATTGGGTGATTGAAATAGTTGAATCGATGAGGAAATAAAGATGATAAATCACGTTTATTGCTAGTGGGCTGTATTTAATAAGATATTTGTAGATGTGATACAGAGACAGAAATCTTCACCAAAGTGTTTCACAGAGTAGAAGTTAGTAAGTAAGTGAGTATTTGACAGTAGTGTTGTACGGTCTTATAAAGCGTCTACAAATAATAACATTTTGACGGTAGGGATTTTGACGGTATGGTGATTGGTTGACAATTCTTGCGGGCGTGGAATGGGCGGAACCTTAATAATATCGAAAAATGCACATTTTCTGAAAAATCTTGTGATAATAAAAAATGTGCACGCCAAATGTTTCGGATTGAGTCAATTGCTTGGGAAGTCCCGGGTACGGGAAATTTTGGATTTTAAGCCGTTTATGGCACGGCACGAAAAGATTGGAAATCAAAAGACAGAGATAGAATGTGGTTTGGCTTAACAAGAAGAATTTTTGGGGAGACCTTTTTTTATGGTTTAAGAGATTTTCTTTTAACTACTCGGCGACGCGACAATATGCGCACAACAACTGAAAATAAAAACTAAATTTTTTGGTCTCTTACTTTTCGTAACGTAATCGTAGCATATAATTAAATACTGCAAAATATCGCATTTATTCCATTCTTTGAGGATGCTATTCATAAAGACCCAGCTCCAATCAACAACGATTGCATCGATAAATGACCACTTATTTACTTTTTGCATAATAAATTTTTTATATTGCTATTAAGAGATATTTCGATTGAAGCTGAGTCATGTTCACTTGTTAGCATTTCAAAAATTAGAATGATTGATCGACTTGCACGGTAAACCGCACTATAATAATAGTACATTGTGTACCGCGGAGATGAACAAGGGCGTATTATACTCGTCTTCACCTCTTCGGGACGACAATGTCGTCCCCAAAAGTCGATCGAAAAAGTGAGGAAAACGTGCTTGCGGTATATAAAAACTTTTTTTCGATCTGTAGATCTCTAGTCTTCTTATGTTTGCTCCAGTTGCGTCTAAATGTAAAATGACGGATTGGCAGCGATCAATTACGTTAATTTGCTCTCTCGAATACATTTCTAAACGTAATGGAAAACTCAGCGCTTGCAAATATCGATCATTTAGATTAATCTCTTCTAAAAATGTTTGGCAAATGTCTTCCGTATCACGGGATTTTAATGATAGTCTGTTTAGACAACGATGCTCTGAAGCAATTTTGTGAAGAGTTGGAAGGCTTCCCAACCCTTGCCGGTGGCCGTCAGCTACTAAGGTTTTATCCCATTCGAAAATTAATTGTTCTTGATAATTGCGGGCTGAACGATACTTCAATAATTTCCTTAATTTTTGTTTTTGTTTTGTGAATAGGGCTAAGTACTCAAGTCATATATTAATCAGAATTTGATGAACTCAATCCTACACTCGTTACATTTGTTTGCGTGAGTAATTTTCAATATATGGTATAAAATAAATTGAAAATAGTTTTTTTCTAATACTTTTGTTTAAATTATTGTTTATAATAAATTCTTTAAATTATAATAACTGAAGAAACAAATTAAAAATTTCTAACGATTTTTTATGAGTACGAAATACCAAATTTCGAATTTTTTTGCTACTCTGTATTCAAAAAAGTTTATAATTTTTAAGTTTAAAGGTAGCTGAATTTTTTTCTTAATTCTATCGCATATACACGCTCTGACAAAAATCCAAATTGATAGATGTCGGATTCTCTAGCGAAACTTTCCACTTTTTTAAGAAGAGAGATGAAAAAATGAAGTATATAGGAAGGATTTGGCCGAGGAAAATTTTTTCCTAATTGTTAAGAAAGAAAGAAAAAGAGTGAACATTTTTCGGACTTTGCTTTATTCTCGGCAAATTACTCGCGAAATCTCTTCCAGTGTTTACGTACTATTTGTTATTATTGTATGAAGAATATCTTAGACAACCCCGGCTGGTCTCCTCTCGACCAGTTTGTAAGGAAGTTGCGGTCATTAAAAGGAATCTTGGGGATTTAATGTCTCCTCTGCCTCGACGAGTCCTATCGTCCACACTTTGCCAGGACGTACGTGTTCCAGCGGATATCACTGTACCTCGTTACACGAGTACAAAACTGTGCCCTCCCGGGACGCTTAAAACTGGCGAGAGGCGAAGAACCGTCCAAAACCGGGTGTGAGAAACTTTACGACCCGGCCCAAACCTGCGGGGTTATCGCGCTCGAAACTTCTTCCACTTTTTATCCCTCACAACGGTTGCACTCTCTCGCTATTTCATCTTTTTCCTACTCCTTTTTTTTCTTCCAAACTGCATTCATCGCTTCGTCCTCATTTGTTTCTAACTCATTTCTCACTCATTTTTTCATTCAAAAATTAGAGAAAAATCAAATCTCGATTTATTTTTCAATTTTTAATTGTCCTGTGTCGAAAAAAAAATTTTTTATGGAAAAATATTTCGATAGAAAAGATTTGTTTATATTAAATAAAGGTTGTATCGTCTATTTATTTAAAATTTTTTAATTGTCTTGTATTGAAAAAAAATTCATTTTTTGTAAAAATATTTGCACAGAAAATATTTCTTTATTTTTGAATTTTAAACCCTCCGTCTATATGTCGGGTCGTTTTCGGCGGCGCGTTACCAAGCTTACAATTCTTGATAAAAAAATCTGAAAAAATTCATGGTTCATTTTTAGGATGTCCTCTATAAGTACGAACAGGAATTTTTCGAATATTTTCATTTTTAATATATTTTTTTTCAACAAATGTAAAGTAAAATTTTCGAGAAATTCGGTAAATTAATTTTGGCTCGGACACAATCGACCCCCCTAAATAGACGGAGGGTTATATTTTCTCGTATCGATGAAAATTTTTTGATGAAAAAATAATTCATTTTTCCGTAAAAATATTTCCATAAAAAAATTGTTTATATTGGAAAACAGTCGCATCGTTAATGAATTGTTGAATTTTTAATTCAACAATCGTTAAGTTGATTTATTTTTGAATTCTCATTTGTCTCGTGTCGAAGAAAATTTTTTTTTATGAAACAAGAATTCATTTTTCAGTAAAAATATTTCCATAGAATAAATTTGTTTACTTATATCAGAAAACGGTCGTATCGTTCATTTATTTTTGAACTTTTCGTCTCGTCGAAAAAAATGTAGAGAATAAGAAGGCAAAGTAGTTATATAATGTTAAGCGGAGTTGCGCGCAAGAAAGCCGGAGAATTTCGCGGCCTCGAGATTCACGGATTAAGCAAATGGCGGCAATAATGGCGATTATTCGGATTATGATATCAGAGCGCGAAGTGGCTTCGTTCTCGCGCTTATATACCCGCTGGAACCACCGCCAGGGCCCCATCATCGCAAAACGGCCGCTAACTGGGATCCCCCCTCTTTTTCTCTCGACTCTTCGTCCTCCAGGATCTTAACTCCGAGACACCGGATTAAAACTATTATCACGTAGCCTCTCGATGTCTATATAAATTTACACATTTTTTATCATTACATTTATCTATATTGTATACTCCTGTATATTACTACCCTTATTTTAAAACAAAAGAACATTTAAAAAAATTTTCAATAATTTTCATCATCGAATAAATGAATTTTATCACAATTTTGCCCAAAAAAAATTAAGAATTGAAATCAATGAATAATTGTATTTGATAATAATTAAAAAATAATATTATATCCCTTAGTTAAATATTCTTCAGTCTAATTTTCATTTATTTCAAATTCGATAAAAAACAAAAAAAGATTTCATCATCGAATAAATGCGAATAATGATATTTTTTGTCTCATTTTTACTTAGAAAAAATTAATAATTGAAATCGGTAAATAATTTTTTTATAATAATTTTGAAAAAATATATTCTTCAATCAAATTTTCATCGATTTCAAATTCAATGTAAAACAAAAAAGATTTCCATCATCGAACGAATGCAAACAAAAAAAATTCGTCTCATTTTTACCCAAAAACAATTAATATTTAAAATCAACGAATAATTTTTTGTTTATAAAATATTATAATTTGTTGTATTTTCTCGAAAAATGTTTTCTTCGTTGGTTGTGATAGCTTCTCGAGCGCTGGAGGAAAGAAGCGAACGGAGTCATTTCCGGAGCGGGATAAAACCCGAGGGGGTGGCACTCGGAGCTAATTATTGTTTTAAGGATTACCGTTATGTGTTTATTATGCGAAGAGCATCTCACTCTCGTATTAGCACGCCGCGGTGTTCCCCCGCAGCATTCGGCAGAATTCACGGTTTGCGTGGCGAAGCACAAAATCCAGCCAGCGTCAGGAAGAGAGATGGAAAAAGGGCGCGAAGAAGAGAAAAGCAGGGGAGAAAGAGAGCCTACATTTATGAATAATTCTCACCTCTCGTACTCTCCGTCCGTGTGTTTTCCACGACATGCATATGTATACATATATTACGACATCATATATTTGTTCGTATGAATGTATTTGTATATCATCAGGACAGCCAATTCCCGCTTGCGTCTTCGTGAATTTCCCACAAGCCCGCTCGGGCAAACCGCAGCGGTATCGTTTTCCTCTCGTAATTTCCCATTTCCTCCGAAATTCTCTCAAAAATTTTACTTTATTTCTCCTTTTTTACGAAACTTTTGACGAAAAATATCATCAAGAAACAAAAATTGAGCAATTTTTTCCATCGCCATTAGGGATGAAAGTCAGGAAAAAGTTTTCCATTGGGTAGGAAATATCTTAAATGTATACTTTTAAAAAATATCGTTTGGAATGTGTCCTCAATCTTGTAATGAATGCAATGCAACATAGATGGCACATAAAAAATTGACAGTTTACGACAAAAATGCAAAGTACACTGTACGCTTGACAAATTTACTTCGTGTCCCCATCGACAGGGGGAATTTTTGTTAAAGAGGAAAAAATTACACCAATTTTTTCGTGCCCATTATATCGGATAAAATTACGTCATTAAAAATTCTACATAATAACCAAAATATCACAAAATAAATTACAAACTATTTTACTGCAAATTTAATGTATTCATTATGAAAATGGGACTCTGGTCATTAATTTTACATTTTTTTTCTTCCCATAGAATAGAACTAATAATAAATTATTGAAAAGTCATGAGAAATCATTCACTTACATATAAATATTTTCTTAAGGTTCACGCTCTACTTGCGGCACAAAATAGCAACTGAGTTGATTGCAATTTGAATCATAAAAATTGTTAAAATTAAGAACATTATTTGAAACTGATTATGTATTTAATTTAATTCGTCAGTGACGTAGAAAACTAAACGAACACTTCAATTATTTCTGTAGCAGAATTACAAAAAATATGACGGCAGCGTTATTTACATATTTAATAGTTTTTGTAGAATCAGCTGATCTTCGCAGCGTTGGCATATCCTTCATCGACCATAACACTATATGTCAACCTCAAAAAATGATATTTAAGTTTTCTTTACGAATTATTTTCATTGATAACAAACGGGTAAAACTATATCATATAATTCCGAAAGTGAATTAATAATATATTTTTCTAATACCAAATTCCTAAATTTCAACTCTTAAGGATGTTCTTGCGGACCCGGGACTCAAATCAGCAACTGAACATGTAAAGTAAAGGCAAATTTTATGAAGCGAAATCATTTTAAAGATAATTCGTTAAAAATTAGCGTTGACGCTCTTTGACATTATATTAAACAGTGTGCAAAATTTCTAAAAGCTTCACCGTATAAAAATCGAGATATTAATTGTCAAAATCGCCCCTTTTAATATGAGCTCTTATGGGCGTTACAAAAAGTTGCGATTTTCAAAAATAATAATACTTATAAATTTTTAATTTTCATTACAAACCCTTATCATAATCTAAAAATGATTCTTGTACTTTCGATAGATGCTACATAGACAACACACAAATAAAACTGAAAAAATTAAAACAAAAATTCACCCCAATTAATAAAATTCAAATTCAAAAAAAATTGCAAAAACTAAACATTTGACCCATTCGTAATGAAAAGATGACTCTCGTCAAGAGTTTCACCTCTCACTCCTCATCCCATAATAACAATAAAAAATCCATTTTTATAACAAAGCTACTCTCTGTATAAAAATGTATCTCGTAAATTTTCTCAAGTTTCGAACGTGACGTCAGGTAAGCCGAAAGCCGTCCGGAAGGAGATACCGGGGGACTTTTGTGCCAGGGCAGAAGAATATTTCATTAATTGTGTATACGTGTGTTTATACGTGTATACAGTTACATAAATAATGTAAGAGTGGCTCGGAAGGGTCGAGAGTAAAATGACAAACACGACAAAAGGATTCTGGACGGACGTGGCCGGAGAGGAGAAGAGAGGATGCATCAGCGAGAGGACGCGCCAAAGTAGACGCAGTATCAGCTATACTTCACCCCGTATATTTATACCTAAGGACATTTATATGTATACGCTTATATCTCTGGATATTTATATACATATATATATATCCATCGTATGTATATATAAATATATACAAATGTATATATTTATATGTATACCTCTTAGTGCACACGTACCGTTGTAATTAAAAGAACCGACAGATGTCTCATTCGCCGTCGGGTTTTATTTCGTTACGTGGGTGTACGCGTGTCTCGGGTATTTAAATATTCCTCGAGCACAGGGCTACCTCCGGGCTCTCTCGCTCTCTTCCCTTCCTCTTTTTCTTTTCGCCATATATACGCCAGTCGACAAAATTCTTTGATTACAAGTTCTCGTTCCCGCAGGGAAAAGTCGCCCTTACCAGGGTGTACCTTCTTTTCCTCTTTCTCTTTTTCTTCATTTTTATTTCTCTTTCTCTCTTTGCCTTACGAGCGTTTTCGCATTACACTTCCTGTCCAGGAGAGGCTCTGCTATTGTACACCTGTACGTAGGCGGAATTGGGAAGTGACGACTCTGAGAGCGAAAAGGTTTCCCGGTAAAAAAAGGAGAGAGAGAGAGAGAGAGAGAGAGAGAGAGAAAAAAGACGAGAGAATGGATAAGTGAGACGGATATTTTTGTCGTCATGTTCTCGTATACAAAGTCGACTCTTATCCGTGGCTATGTAAGAGAGAGCAGGGGAGAGATGAGACCGACTGCGCTAATTTATCCTGGATCTCGTTAAGACGGCTCTCGAATTAACAGACTCTAGACGCGATATTTTTCTCTCTTTCTTTTACGAAATTAAGACTTCCGTGCAAGTCTCTCGATAAAAACTCGTGTTCGCTAGAAAATTTTCAATTTTGGGAATTTACGAGAAAAAAAAAGTTATCTCGTGTGTTTGAAGAATAACAAAATTATAATTTTTCAGAATAAGAAAAAAAATTTGCAAACTTCAAAATTTTAATTTGTATCCTAAGATGAAATTCATTTTGGTGATGTGTCTCGAGACAAAAGCGACAGTTATCAGAATTTCTTAAGATTTTGCAAAAATGTTTTTTTGTCATACGATGCGTGTCATTTAAAAAGAAAGAATTTCTCAAGAATATTCAAGCAATTGGATAAAAAATGTACTTTTTCTGTAAATGTATACGTATAGCTGTAGACTCCATCATAAATACAAAAATAGAAATTCGTTTTTTAAGGCAGGATTTAACTTTGGGTGCTCTAAAAAAAGCTATTTTTATGATTTTTTTATGAGATTATGAATAAAGGTATTGATGCAAAGCTTTTTAGGCTTAACAAATACACTCTTAAAATACATGGAAAAAATTTTTATTGTAAATTTTATGCACTTTTATTATGCACCAACACCATTAAAATACAATGCCTCAATTAGTGGGTCCGCACTGGTGCTAAAATTTCCGAAACTACTGAACCGATTGCAGAAATAAAAAAATGGAGGCGAAAAAAACGAAATAAATGGCATGTTTTCTCACTGCTTTTTGCTAAAAAAAAAGTAGAAATGAAAATTTTTAAATAATCCTAGTTCAGTCGGTTACTATATAAGTGTACAAAATGATGTGTGGTTAAAATTTCATAATAATCGGTTCAGTAGTTTCGGAAATTTTAGCACCAACGGATAATAATCGAGACGTTGTATCTAAATGGTGCTGGTGCATAAAATATAAAATAAAAAATGTTTCATGTATTGTAAGAGTGCATTTTTATTAAACCTAAAAGTCTTACAAAAACTACGTAGACTTAGGCGAAAAACTATACGAATATTTCGTAAGAATGTACACCTAATCATTACGAGAGAACATGATAAGCATTTTGATTCAAATTCTTATTACATATCATTCAATCCCAAAAATCTCGAAAATTATATTTTTTTAAACATAAAAAATGTCACCGTTTTTTCCGGTTCGTCACGATTATTTGCGAGGAGTCAGATGAAAGTTTCGCGGTAACGAAAAATTTATGAATGCTGATCGGCGATAGTCGCCAGTGAGCAAAAAGCTAAAAAATAGAAAGAGAGAGACAGCGAGCATATACAGAAGAGCAGGAGAAAAAATGGAAGAGAGTGAACAGGGTTGCAAGTCTTTGGTACTCGGGATGAGGAGAAAAGCAAAAGAGAGAGAGAACGCCACAGGAGTAAAATTACAGGGTGCGTAAGGCCGAGAGTGTGAGGAGCAGGAGGCAACCCCCGAGTGTGGCGTTTCGAGATTAGCCGAGGCTTTATATCGGGATTACATATGTATAACCATTAAGTTAAATCATTTTTTCCTTCCCTCTGTTTTTTTTTAAATAAAACACTACGTCGTTCCGCAGACGATAACAACTGACAATTTTTAAACATCATTTTTTGTGAAGTGTTTTTTAACTATATTTAATAAAAAATTGAATTAAAATTTTCTTTAACTATTTTATCTATAATTAAATATATAAATAATACAAATAAAATAAAGAAAAATATATAAATAAGTTAAAGTAAAAAATATAGTTTGAAATTTGTTTATTTAAAAGAATTTTCAAATAGCAGTTGATAAACTCTTCGTGATAAAAAAAATGTTTTTGGCTATATTTCAAAGATATCGTTAATAAAATATAAATTCATCCTAAAGAGAAATTTTCTCAGGGACGGAAAAACGGAAAAGACTCCATACGATAAGAGGAATTTCCGTTCGGCAATATACCCGAGCCCTTTTATGCAATATTTATTACGAGCGAGAAATTCGCAGTTTTTTTTCGCGGTCTCCGGTCAATTTTTATCATCCGCCTCTGTGTACACGGATTGTTATTATTTTTCGCAATTTTCTTTTTTTTTCCCGTCGGTCTCTCCCCTCTCGCGGCTCTAACGAACATAAATTTGGAATGCCGCGAGGAGGAGGAACGCGACGACGACGACGACGGTGATATCGCACGTCGCGGTCGCGATTTCATATCGTTCGTTGAATTCCGCGTCGTGCAATACGATCCCGGAGTCTCCTGTCATTTCGAAACGACGGCGACCGGGCGATAACCGAAAAAAAATACGCGTGCGAAAGTTGAAAAAAAAGCGAACACATGAATATTTTAAAAACGAGCCGACCACTGTCGGTGCAAATATTGCGAAATATTGTTTGATCGCGTATGCTCGATTTTATCAAATTTTCCGCTATTTTTCCCTCTTTCGCTCTCTCTCTCTCTCTCTCTCTCTCTCTCTCTCTCTCTCTCTCTCTCTCTCTCTCTCTCTCTCTCTCGTTTCTTCTCTCGCCTCATTTTTTCTCGTACACACACTGTTTTTCTCTCCGGTCACGTATTTTTTATCACGCTCTATCGGAGATAATTTACTTCTTGTTTTCGAGAATGAAAAATTAAATTCGGATGCGAATTCGGAGTATTTGGCGAAAAAAAATCCATAGAAAATATTCCGATAAAAGGGAGATAAATATTTTCTCAAATGACGAATTGAGAGTCACAAAAATTGACGGGCATGAGAACGTATAATCCTAAAAATTAGTTCGCTCGTAATTCAAGGCTCGTGTAAACGGGGGGAGTCGAGTCAGGACTCTCGGTAGCAATAACGACAAGACATCGCGTCGGGTTTAGCACACGGTGCCGAAGAAATTAACGGTCTTAAGTTGCCGTGTGGCACAAGTGTCCCAGGGGAGGAACGAGAAGAAGAAGAAGAAGACGACGGCGAAGAAGAAGAAGAAGAAGAGAAGCGAGCACCAGGGGGAGGCTTCAACCTTTTCCCGTACGTGTATAAAAGCGCGTGCACACGAATAAAATGGCAACACGGAGGGAGGAACGATGAAAGAGAGCCGAGAGTAGAGACCGCGATGAATTACGAGGGAGGCGTCGGGCTATCAGCGAACCTCTCTCCTCCGACCCCGCTTCCTAAACTGCTCGTAAGGTGTTCTCGTACGTTCCTCTTCCTCTCTATGTATTTCCACAGCAACATCCCGATTTTATGGGCTCGAGACTCGCGAGGGACGCAAACTTCCGCTCTCTCACTCATCTCCCGCTTGAAGCTGCATCAACCCTTTTTCAAACATACACGTTAAATACAAATATAATATAAATAAATAAAGTACGAGTGTATTACACTGTACGATACAATATACAATAATGAACAAGCGACAAACATTTTTGTTTTAATTTTAGAACAAAAGAACACTTAGAAAAAGAAATTTTGTTGAATGAAACAAAATTTTTTTAATTTGACTAAATTTACTTGATAAATTAACCAACTAAATTTAGTTACTTAATAGTTAACCAAACTTAACTAAAGTTAACTTAAACTTAGTAGTTAACTAAATTTGGTTAGTTACTAAAGTTACCTTAGTAGTTAACTAAATTTAGTCAGCTACTAAAGTTATCTTAGTAGTTAACTAAATTTAGTTAGTTACTAAAGTTAGCTTAGTAGTTAACTAAACTAGTTAATAAACTAAGTTAGTAACTAAATTTAGTTGGTTAATAAAGTTAACTCAGTAGTTAACGAAATTTAGTTAGTTACTAAAGTTAACATAGTAGTTAACTAAGTTAGTAACTAAATTATAGTTAGCTAACTAAGTTAGTAACTAAATTATAGTTAGCTTACTATGTTAGTAACTAAATTAAGTAGTAAATAATAATTTAGTTACTTAATTAACTAAATAAATTAAACAAACGAGATTTAATTAGTTAGTTTTAAATTTAGATAACTTATTAGTTAGCTAAACAAATTTCGTTTCATGCAACAATCTCTTTTTCTCAATTTACGACTTTTTTTGTACTAAAATTGAAAGAAAAGTTTTTGCCGCCTATTTAGTTGCCTATGTATTAAAAAAATGTTGCTTCATTCAACAATTTCTTTTGCTTAATGAGATACAATGCTTGATACTATATACATTTATATAAATCTCCATTTACTTTACAGTTTCTATTAAGTTTTTATTTTTCGATTTGTCATGAAAAAATCAGGAAAAATCTTGCGTCAGTCACACGTGGGCTAACGAGTTATGCCTAATCTATTCATCGGATTATCATAATGGCTGACATCGTTACATCGTTTAGCTGGGAGCTCTTTCCGTCCCCGTGACGTCAAAAATAAAATTAATGCAGTTTTCTCTCTCTCGTTTTCTTTTTTCGAAGCCCTTCAGTTTGCCTCGCAATTTAGGGAATACATCGCGTATTCAAAATAATGCGATATCACGTCGACGTCTCCCGGAAGAGCCTTCGAGCTAAATCTTCAAGTTTGGCAAGCGCGAGACGCGTACAAAAGTCAGGAAACAAACGAGCCTCCTGTAATCGCGAATTTTCTCTATTATACATACCGTTTAGACGAGTATACTTGTATATATGTTCATGTAAATTTATATACATATCGCATACATGTGTCTGTATATACATTTGTCGCTTTAAAGCACATAATGTGCAAGTGACGTTCTTTGAAAGTACGAAAATCCGCCGCACGTGTATAAAACTTTCGTCTCAACATTTCTCGCTTACTCTATAGATACTGAAAATTGAAATAAACCGTAGAATTATTTCTGTTATCTAACAATTTTCTTAAAAACTCCAGTTACAACATTTTTTCTAAGCAGGATGTACTGGAGATAACTTGAAACGGTGGTAAAAATCTGAAAATTTGATCAGTTGCTGGCCATAGGACTCTAATGCTTCTGCATATGTAGATACAAATTTCAACTCAATTCACTAAATCGTTTAAAAGTTATGATAAATTGAATATTACACGTATTTTTATACAGATTCATCAAAAACGAAATTATAATAAATTAGAAAAATCGAAAAAAAAACGGAAATTTTTCATGTAAATTGTTTCTCAAGATGTTTAATGTTTAATTTTCTTGTAAATTTTTTCTCGAGATGTTTAAATATTGAAGAATCTTTCTGCCAGATTCCATTAACTTGTTAAACACTTTTTAAGAAATTATCTACTTGTGACAACAAAACGAATTTTCCTCTCTAACAGTACGTAAAAATTGCTTAAAACGATGAGGTTTTGTTGATAATTTTTTGTATACCGCATGTACACGAGATTCTCGTCCCCAAAAGACGCTCGAAAAAGTGAGGAAAACGTGGTCTTGGTATATAAATTATTGTGTGTACCTTGGAGACGAGGGCTCATATAACTCCTTGCGCGGTGATTACAGCACTTGGCTACGAAACGTACTGTAAACCTCGCGCGCGGCGTTAAATTCGCCATTCCTCGTCTCCGCGGTGCACAATGTACTATTATACACCGCGATCGCGTTTTCTTGGCTTTTTCGAGCGTCTTTTGGGGACGAGAATCTCGTTTTCCTCGTTTTTTCGAGCGTCTTTTGGAGACGAGAATCTCGAAAAGACGAGGAAAACGCGCTCTTGATATATAAACTATCGTGTGGACCTTGGAGACGAGGGCGAAATAACGCATTGCGCGATGTTAAAATTCGCCCTTGCTCATCTCCGCGATGCACAGTATTCTACTATCAGTGCACATAAAAAATGTTAAGGTATTCCATTCATGAAATAAAAAATATGACAGGAGCGTAATTTTTTTTAAATAAAAGATAAATATCAATAAAAACGTTTAGAAAGAAAAAAACA
>JAPYYX010002877.1:0-13458 GCA_030522605.1 Cremastinae sp. B BG-2022a
TGGAAGCCTCTTTCAATAGATACTAAAATACAAAAAATTATGGAGAAAATCGGAGATGCGAAAGCTAGATGGTGTCCGAAATGGGGTGGAATGCCTCATGTATTTTCGTGAAACTTAAACAGCTCATATCTTTTAATCGATTTGTTGAATATTACAGTATCCGGAAATCTCAAAACAAAAAAAAATTTAACGTAATTTTTTTCTTTTCTTCCGAACCATAAATAACTCAAAAATTCCAAAATTTCAAAAACATAATTTTCAATTAATTTTCGTACAATCAAAAAAATTGAATTCGTCCAAATCCACGTTACAGACCATCATCCCCATCAATTACAAAAATTCTCACATCACGATCTTCACTACAAATTCACCTTTCAAAATCGAAATAAAAAATCTCTAAAAATATTTCACTATTTACGACACCCCAACTTATCTACCATTATATTATTCCGATTTAAATCCGAGTCGGCAACAATGTACGGAGGCGTTGAATAAACGAGTGGAATCTCGCCCAGCACAATAAAAGACTAGAAACTATTTATCTCCCTCGTGTGTGAGCACACACACACACACACTGCCCATTCTAGTATTAGTCTCCAGCAAAGAAAATAGAAACTCATACACTCCGTGTATGCTCATCGAGCTGTGTAATTATGCAAATAATGTGCATGTTTGGTGCCATTAAATTAGTTATCCTGAACTTCTCTCTCCTCTCACCGATCACGTGTACGTAGGCCAATCCTCATTTTTTATTTCGTTTTTTCTATATATATTTAAACACGAATAGTCGTGTGTACAAAATCTTTTTTCCTTTTTAATATCCACACAGGAAAAATTGTGATACTGAAGTCCGAGAGAGGAAAAATCATACCGAGGAACAAGAAGGAGCGAGAAAATAAGAAGAAGAAAAAAAAAGAAAAACCTGATCATTAAAGAAGAACGGAGCAAAATCGTTGCACCGTGTATGTGCCACCATAAGAGATTATTAAAACGTACATGTACGTACAGAATGCAAATACAGGATACATTATTGCGAGAGAAAGGAATAAAAAGAGAGAGGAAGAAAGAGAAATAAAATTCACATTCAGATCTTTATCCTGTTGATTAGGGTAAGCCTTAATCGTCCAGTGGCGTCTATCGTGCCGCCTTGCGCGCTTTTTTCTCCCTGCCTGCATTTTTCTCTCTCGATGTGTATTTGCGGGTATTATATTGCACTTGTGTGTTTTTGCGCATCTTGCACGTGTGCGTGGTTACCGTGCGTTCGCGTAATTAATTCGTCCGCTTATTAATTTATTTCTCCACCTCACGCGTCCACTTTTATCGTGCTCCGGGTATATTTATGAATCGTCCTGTGTGCGATCGCGCCGTGCGAGAGAAGAGAATAAACAAACGTTTTGAAAAACTGGAGAGAAAAATTCGAGATAAATGTATAGAGCGTGTTAATAAAAAGATGAAGAAAAAAAGATTCGAAATATAAAAAGAAGCGATGAATGGCCGAGGGAGGTACAGAGACAAAATGGCGGAGATCATTTCGAATTTCTTTTCGTCGTTTCGACGAAAATAACGATCGGGATAATGGCAGAAATAAAGGATTATTTCTCTTTTCTTATTCTCGCGAGAGGGAGAATAAGAAGAAGAAGAATATTCTTCTTTTTCTTGAGAGTTTCATTGTCGAGAAAATGCCCTCGTGCCTCACGGGACTCAATAATTTCGTCACGGATACGCTCGTGTCGACGAACTCCGATTCGTCCGCGAGTCAGTTTAATCCGGGATCGATCTCATCGATTTTACTTTTTCTCCCCATCATCGTCTTCCTCCTCGTTTCGCGTCTCGTTCTCTCGTTTTCTTCCCCGGTACGAAAACGACATTGCCAATGGGAATGACCGTGACAGAAGGGATACAGCGCGTGCTCGAATGCGGAGAATAAACTGTGAATAATTCGATTCTTCCCACTCGTAAGCTCTTTCCGCGCGATCTGCCAATCTCGATACTTTCATCAGATTCTCACACGCATTGTCTTCCCGAGGAGGAAGAAATACACAAGGATAATAAAAAGAAGAAAAAAAAATCCTCAAGAATATCCAGAAATTCATGATTTTTTCTGTAATTTATTTATCTGACTACTCAATCTTTATTATAAATATTTAGATGAATTTAATGTTAGATAAAAGACTGTTGCTACTGTATTTTTACACGTGTCGGGCGCACGCTCGATAAAAAGGTGCGCCCCCGTGTAACGCACGCACCGACGCAACTCGAGCATGCTCTCATCACTCCGAACACTTTATGAGCCGAGTAAACGTTTCCCGCATCCGCATTTTCATCGTCCCGATTCCGGCACTTTCATTTTTCCGCGAAGATATCCGATGGATCGTAAGAGGAAGCTATTTTCTTCAGTTTTTTTCGAGCCGATGATTGTTAATCGCTCGTTACGGCGACGCCGGTTATCGAGGGGAAAAAAGCATATTAGCCGAGAAGAGAGGCGTTACATTGGTATTTTGTATGTTAAGGATGCTAAGATTCACCATACGCGAGGGGGAGAGAAGAAGACAAAGAAGAAGGAGAAGAAGAAATAGAGAAGAGAGAAAGAAGAAAGGGAAGAAGCCGGAGGCATCTCGATCTGTGGCGCGCGTGTCGAATCGCTAAATGAACAACGCGGCCATCAGCATCGGTGAGTCCCAAAGAAGAAGAAGAAGAAAAAAAGAAGAAAAGAAGAAAAGAAGAAAAAAGAAGAAAGACGAAGCGAGGAATGAAGAAGAGCAGAACTTGCAAGCAGGAGCAACAAACGAAAGTCTTTCGTCCCCGGAGGCCTCGGTGGAGATAAAAAAAACGAAGAGAGAGAGGAAGAGATTGTTCTTCTTCTATTGCGTTTATACAGGAGGCATCTCTCATTCTCATTGGAAGGAGGGCGGCAATTTACGCTTGAAATATACGTCCGGGGGCTGGGAGGAAAGGGGACGAATATAAACCAGCGTGAATAAAGCATCCCCATTATAATCCTCGTAAGAAAAGAGAGAAGAGAATTTCTTCTCTTGATTTCTTCTCGTCAGACACGAAGGGACAAAAGTGTTCATGAAATTGCGTTTATATTGTCGCAATCAACGGTAGAGGGAGAGAGAGAGGGAGAGAGATGTATATATATAAAAGGTAAAATACGTACGTGGCTAATTCGCTTCAATTGAATTATTACACACGAGGAAAATGCGAGGAAGACTTTAAAATTCGAGACAGAGCTACCGTAATGGCGGATCGTTCGGGACATTTCATTAGTCTCAATTTGTCAGTAACGATCGCGCAAAACCCTCAAGGTTTTTCGCCGCTCTCGTTATTCCGAATTGCTTTTCTCGACCCCGGAGAGAAATCTCGCGAGAGAGACCCGTTGACGCGCCGGCGCAACCGCTCGTTATACTTTTCTCAATTATCGCGAGGAAATGGATTGAAAACGATTATTTTACGGGGAAAAGCAATTTTATCGTGTTAAAAATGAGACACGGTGCGTTTATTTGCTTTATTTTTAGGTTAGGAGGCCTCGCCTCGAGGAATTCTTTGAAAAGTATTGTCAAGGCTACGATCGCGGCGCCATCTATCGGATGTAGTACATCCATCAATTATTTATACGGGAGTTGAGTTCAACGTACACTTAATTCTTTGCGAACTACAACGCAGAATTACTTCTGCGGCTTTGTATAAGTACGAAATTGTCATTCTAAAAGTTACTCCTCGTCGCTTTAAAGTTGAAATTGTCGTTTTTAAACTTTTCTTCAATACGCACTTAGCGCGAGGGAAGAAATTTTTTAGTTGCACAGTCTGAAGAATCTTTGATTCAATTTCTATTTAATGTTTAAGTTTGTTTCTTAATTAAATTAAGTTAGAATTTGAATTTTAAAACATTTTTAATTGCGAAGAATTTCATTTTAATTTCTTTTTAGGTTAAAAAATAAATGTTTAAAAATTACGATGAGCCCAATTCTTTTTCGTGTTTTTTATCAGGAAAGGTCGTCTCTCATTTGACTTTCGCTTTACATTCTTCATTAATTAACTTCTAATTAGATCCAAAAAAACAAATTTTAATTCCTAATCACTTAAATCCGTCGTCTCATCATTTTTTTAAACCAGAACGTGAATTACGATTTAAAAAAATTTTTTATCAAGCAATGACGGTGGTCCACACGGTAGTTTAGATTCGTGCATTCGGAAAGGCGTTGATGGCGTGTCCAGGTGGATCAGTGACGCTCCGATGGAAGCTCATTGTTCGTCTTGTCAAGCGAATCGAAGGCGAGCCCGCCCTTTTTAAGGGCCTCCTTTCTCCTTCGACACCTTTTCTCCTCTCTCCGCTTCATGCACAAACATCGAGCACAAATATTTTATTTTCTCGTATCTAAACAACCTGACACCCCGGGATCATCAACGCGGAATCAATTAGCCGGTGTATCATGGCCGAAATAACGAAACCTCACGATTCATCACGCTTCCACCTCGATCTCTCGCACAATGCCGCCGACAGACTAATTCAATATATATTTTACCAACTTATTGTTGTTCCTAATTATTTTTGTATCCTCCATTATCCACGTCTGTCTCTCTCGCTTCAGTTAAAATTTAACTGTACATATCATAAATAATAATTTGAGAGAGGAAATGAAATCGTATATACGAGGATAATATTTTTAACGAAAAATTCATCGTTGATGAAAATTCAAAGATTTTTGAAAGTCGGTCGGATCAATCGTCCATTCCTTATTTTCTCTTTGTTATTATTTTTTCGTCAAAGTGCGACAAAATTGATCCGGGACCACCGTGAGAGTCGTCGACTCCCACGCATCGCGACCGATCGAAAAAAAAGGTCGATAAAAAAGTGCGATCCTTTCGGAACGGGAGATTTTTTTCCCCGGATCGGGAGTCACGAGTCGGAGCTCCCGATTCCACGCTTCGAGGCAGATCTAACCGCCGAAAGGACGGCCCGAGTCACCGATGAAACAAAATCAATCTTTTTGTTATACCGACTCCGGGTATACACGTACCAAATCGCTGGGGAAATTTTTGTACGTTTTTCCTTTTCTCGAATTAAACTTTTATCGTTATTTTGCAAGCAGTGCATTTGCAATCCTAAAGATCATTTTTTCCGTTTTGTGCAATTTTGGATATTAAAAAATAGGAATTGTGTGATTAAAATTATTTTCTACGATTTATTGAATTCGTTAGTTAATTTTATGAAAATTGACGATTTGGAAGAGAAAAGCGGAATTGAAAGAGAAAATCGCGAAAGAACCGTCGCTTGGGCAAAAATTATATTTTTTGACAAAGTTTATGACATAAACAATAAGAGAACAAATTATTTTGAAATTTGTCGTATTTTGTAGTTAATATTAAAAATCATGGAGAAACAATAAAATTTCTTTTTATTATTTTTTATTATTAATTCGTATAAATATGAGGAAGTAAAAAATTGAGACTCAGAACCCCGGAAGGGACAACCAAGAAATGACAAAAATGGCGAATGAACCAAAGCCACAACTTTTTTTCGTCCGAATGGCGAAATTGAAAGATAAAAGAAATTCACAAATTAAATCCAATCTCTATTTAGCAACAAATCCATTACACAAAAAATAAATTTGCAATTAAATTTAAGAAAATTTTCTCAACTCTTAAAATTATTTTTTTACGTTTTTTACGACTGTCGAAATTTAACTGAATTAAATTCAAACAATCATTGAAACTTAATTTCCTCGAGTCAACGTCCTGGAAGAATGAGGCGAGAAAAATGGCGAAGGGACCGTCGCCGGAGCGAAAAGTATTTTTGGAGAAAGAGAAAGGGCGAGAGAAAACGGAGAAAGGAAGAGAGAGAGACGGGGGAATGGAGGACAAAAACCGTACAAGAGGCGGGACCGTCTGACGAGCTGGTAACTGGCTGTGAATAATTTAATAGATATTACATACGGGACTTCACTGTTGCGAGAACTTTTTTCGTCCGTTTTTCGTTACTTCTTTTGCATTTTCTCAATTTTCGTCTCGTTTTTTTCTTCTTTTTTATACCGGCGAGTCCGCGACCGTGATCGCGTGACGATCGGCAGAAAACCCTTTATTGTTTTGTTTTCGGCTGCTTTTACCGATTTTTTTTTATTTTTCCATATCTATCAAAGAATTAGGGACAAAAACGTAAGCTTTCTATTTACGGATACTCGAGGCTCTTGCATGGCTCTTAAATAATTTAAAATGTTCACCCTCCGGAAACGACGGAATCGCGACTCCGCGCTCTTCTCGTTATCGATCGGCACAATTACATTATTTATACATTATAGCCTCATTGACTAACGAGAAAACACTATATCGCCTCTGCATTACACATTCTTTACATCTCGACACTTACTCTTTCCGGTTTCTTTACCGATTTTCTCTCACCCAACCTCATTAACCAGTTCTTTATCTATAAATAAAGAAAAAAAAATCTCGTAAAAAAAACAAACGAGGAAAAATAAATAAAAAAAACTGACGATGGGAAAAATCGGAGTAAAATTTCATTTTTCACCGTTTTTTCGATACCAGATCGGAGGCTCATTTTTTCGCCATTCTCGTTTATTATTATCGTTTTGTTTAAAACTCCGCGGAGTAGCGGAATAATAATTTGCTCGACGCGTTTACGATCGCGGAGAGCGATTCTCTCGTTGGCCCACGTGAAAACGCGAGCGGTGATCCCATTGGTTGGGAGACGGACGCGTTACGCGTCAAAAGAGATAGAGAATAAAATAAGAAAGAGCAAAAAAGAGGATAAAAGAGAGTCGGAGGGAGAGAGATGGGGTTAAAAAAGATAGAAAAAATGGTGATCGTAAAAAATGCATTTACAGAGTCGCACGCTGGTGGCGACGGTAAGCTCTCTTGGTGGAAAAAGAGAGAGAGAGGGCTTTGGAAGAGAAAAGGTAACTATGCTATTAAAGCTACACGACGGAGACCATTGCGGCTCGAAAGAAAATGGAAGGGGAGGAAATGCAACACCAGAGGGACCAGCAGCTAGCGAGCGCGCCAACTTTTACGATCGTACCGAGCGGTTTAACTGCTAAGTAACGATAATTGATATCGCACCGTATCTGAGTTTGTTGCACGAGAGACAGGAGGAGAGAGGAGAAAAAAGCCGCAAGAGAGACCGATACTTGTTTATGCGTACCGCACTGTGAAAAGGATCCCAAACCTCTCCCGACTCAGTTATCATCGTTTTTTTATACCTAATACTCATTGTAGATTAAAAAAGGGAGTAAAAATTGAGGCGCGTGTATTGTTATATGCGGGCTCTTGGACAATTTCAACAATCTCGAGAAGGTTTTTTAGTGGTTGTAAAAAATTTCGCTTTTTAATTTCGAATGGTTTTGTCGATTTTTCTTGGGGTTTTTTTATTGAGATGATTTTAGAGTGGTTGATGTTTGATGTGGAGTGAATTTGTATTTGGATTTTTTTTTAGTGTTCGAGATGATTTTTTATTAATTTAAAATAATTTTCATGGAACAGATTTTATTTAATCACTTGGAAGTGTAATAAAGTTCTCTTGGTGCACAGAGTAAGAAATATTCCGGTTCATCCATCATCAGCTTTTTGTATTTTTAGTTTGAAAAATAATAACCGAAGATGTATTGACTGCTAAAGAAAATTTTCGAAAAATTTTCCGAATGTGATTTTCTATTTAAAATAAAATATTTTCATGGAACAGATTTTATTTTCACTTGGAAATGTAATAAATTTCTCTCGGTGCGGAGGGTAAAAAATATTCCGACTGGTTCATATCCCATCCCCTTTTTATATTTTTAGTTAAAATAATAACGAAAGGTATGACGACTTAATAAAATTATCAAAAAATTTTCCGAAAAGCTTGCAGAGCTTTAAAAAAATTTTCAATTTCAAAATTTTTCAAATTTTCGGATTTTTCTCAGCAGAAAAATTCAGCAAAATTTTCTCAAAATCGCTACAACATTTCATCGAATTTAAATACCATTTGCGAAATTTTTCTATCCTCCAGAAAAAATCAAACTTCCAACATTTCTCAAAAAATCCCTCAACAATTTTTTAAATTCTTCAAAAAAAAATTAATAAACTTTCGAATTTAAATGCTCCGTCAGATTTTTCAAGCCTGCCATTTTTTTTATCTGCAAGAAGATTGAAGAAACTTCCGACAGTGTTGTTAAAAGCTTCTCATGGGCCATTAAGTTAAAAACGTTTTACGCATAAATAAAAGAGTCCGCGAGGTGGAAGCTATCGCGCATGGAATTTTAGAGAAACGTTTTGAAATCGCCCCGTTTATGCGTCGTGTGTAGAATGAGGGAAAGGAGAGAAGGATTATAAGTACGGAAGAAAATCTTGCGTCCCGGAGTAACGTGTGTGTACCGTAAGTCATGTGCAACTGCGAGGAAGCATCGCGGGACGAGGATATAAAAGTTGGGGAAACGCTCGACTGTATTATTCGCTCCAACATCATTATTGTTATTATTATCGTTATTTTTCTCGCGGTATATTAACCGAGTCGACTTCCGGATGAAGTTTTCCCGGTGAAATTGCTGGAAAGCGTCCCCGGGGGAATTTTACTACGAAACTTTGTCGCCGTCGGAACATCAGACGCGCTTCCGAGATAAAAAATACAAGGAAATAAATTGTGAGCTTTCCGCATCGTATACTCTGGATTATTATAATTTTTTTTCAGATATTTTCATTTTAAAGAAATATTTGCTCAATTCTTCGGTGATGTATGAAATATTATTGTAGAAATATTATTGGAATCATCGATGGTCGATAAATAATGGAACGTTTGGATGAGAATCAAAATAGAGTCTCGTTATCGTCGAGGAAATATCGGCAGGAAAAAAGGGGCGGAAGGAAAACCCTATCGCGAGGTGGACAAGAAAATAACAGAGGAAAGTCCACGGGAGAATAATAAAGGCACGAGAGAAAATAGGGAGAGAATATAATGTGTACGTGGATCTTCTTTAGCTATGCACTTGATGCAACGTGCACCCAATTTTCTGCATTACACGCGCTCCATACGCAGAGAAAACGATGATAAAAGCCTCGTCGTGTATAAACGAACTTTTTAACCGGCAGAAAACGCTCTTCGTAACTGTAAGAATAATTTTCCAGCTTTTCCATCATTTTCTGATTTTGCATTTTACTTTTGAATTTGCAAATTTTATTGGCCAATTTGAAGGCTCAATCTCGATTGAGATTTAATTTTAGAAATTACAATAAAAATTTTCAAAGATTAATCTTATTGTTCAGAAACAGCAAAAAATGAAATTTCGTAAAATTTTTCGATTTAATTTTCATAGAATTCTCAATAATCTTACACAAGCACGAAATATATTTTAATCGAAATATATTCACATAACCAATAATAAAATAAATCGAAAAACAAAATTTCACACAAAGATTCGAGAGATAAAATTTTGTTCGAATTTTTATGGTTAGAATTTTCTATTATTTTTAATGCATGCAAGGTCGGGATATGATAGACCGAATGGTACATGTAAATATAGTAAATAAGCTCTGCAGATTTCACATAAGATACGATTCTAAATACTCGCATAAAATTTAACGAAGTTAACCTCGCAGGATCTCGCGGGTATTTGGTTCCGCGGAGGCTCGTAATCAAGATTTTCTTGGCCAGTTCAGCGTCTGGGGGTTTCTCAAGCTCCGATTCGTCAATGTTAACCGCCTAGGCGTTTCCAATCTCAACGAGATTTTCCCTCGCCCATGAGCGTCCCTCGTACGCTCGTTCGCAGCTTGGTACACAAAACTGCCGCCAGAGTCCGCCCGCGGTCAGCGGCGCGCGCTCGCCGCTGCGCACACTCGCTGACCGTGCGTGGCTTGTAAAATCGCGAGCTCGTACACTAACTGGCCCCGAGAGCGCTTAACCTCCTTAGTGAGTCGTTCACGAGGCGAGAGAACGCGTTTTTCGCTCTCCCGATCCTCGGGGAGTTGCCTAACGGAGGCAACGCCTTTGAGAATTATCGGAACAGCGATAAAAAGGGTTCGCACACATCCAGAATCTCTGCCAATAAGACCCATGAATATTTTTCTCGTCTCGTCTCTCTTTCTCTTGCGAGAAAACAATTTTCAATTTGTCATTTCGGACGAGTCGTAAGAAATCTTTGTCATGCAACGTTTTTTTTTAGAAAACGTTTCGCGAGATCAATCTTTTATGGTCGAAAAACTACGAAACCATTTTTCTGTGGGATAAACGAATTTTCGCTGCTTGGATGCTTTGGCAGTTTTTATCGATAATCTGTACCAAAATTCATTATTGACGAAATGTCAAAATTTCGATGAATCTGAATTAATTTCACCTATATTGACGTTCGTCTTTTAAATTTGCAGTAATAAAAACAAACATTGTTATTGAATTTATTATGAGCTAACTAGGTACGTTCCATTTTTTAATAAAAAATGACGGTTAAAAAATTGAACTAACCTAAAAAAGTTTTAAAAAACATTTTGAGCGCTTTCATAAATTTGCGATGAATTTTTCTTGCGAGATGGCACACGAAAAATTATTTCTAGTGGACAATTTAACGTATTTAAATACGAAAGAGTCGCCGAATTACAAAAAAGTCGGCCAATTTTTACTATTTTATAAATAAATTCTAATAAAAAACTCGACCGACGTCATTTTGTAAACGTCACAATTTGTTTATGAACTTTCGTGCTTTCAGAATCTTGTAAATACTTTCGTTACCAATCATACATTAACCTTAAAAAATCATTTTATCAAACATTAACGTAATTTATTTATTGAAAAAAATAAATATCGATTTTGGTAAAAAAATATCCAGACACTTATTTGACCAACGTTCGACATCAAAGTTTTGAGCGAATCGTCGGGGACGCCATTTTCTTTTTAACCCTTTTGCCGCCGATTACCGAGAAGAAAACGAATAAGGCGAGTTGAGTGAAATTGTGAATTGCCGGTACAGACATCAGTATATCAGTAAGCTCAGGCCGTCTCCTTACATATCGTACGGAGTCCGTGTGAGTATCGATCAATCGGGTAATTTGACGGTTCACCCTTTCTAACCGTAATGCCATAATGGCACGCTGGATGGGCATTGTTGTTCGCTTCCCCTCGTTGGCTTGATCGATCTACTAACGTGCTCGTCTCTTTTCTTCTTTTCATTATTGTTACTTACATAATAGCCTTGTACATTACACAGAAAAATGTCTCATCGTTTTTTTCTTCCCTCGAACTTTCGCTTCGATCTCGAAAACTCCGTCAAAACAATTATGAAACTTTTTATCTTATAGACGATGAGATAAACATAGTGAATTACGATATTTACGAGTTTTGCTAACTAGTTTCAAGAAAACGTAAATCATTAAAAAACTGTCAATCAGCATCGTGGACATTTCTTCAGGTTTTCGAAAAAATGAGGTTATGTTGAGTTTGGAGAAATTTTTTTAAATTTAAGAAACACTTAAGTAAAGATTAACATGACTTAAGACTTTGTTCAAAAACAACTTGTCAAAATTGTCAAAACAAAATGAAAACATCAAAACATAACAACAATATTATAAAATCGAAAACCTGCTGAATTTTGTTGAAAGCGAAAATTTAAACAGTTCAACCATCGAGAGTATTTCTTCAGGATTTCAGAACAGTGGGCGAGGTGAAGCTACGTTACCTTCTTGAATCAGGATGCGAAAACCAAACATAAAAACATAACAAACAATATTATAAAATCGAAAAACTGCTGAATTTTGCTAAAAGCGAAAATTAAAAAAAGTTCAACCATCGAGAGTATTTCTTCAGGATTTCAGAAGAGTGGGCGGGTGAAGCTACGTTACCTTCTTGAATCAGGATGCGAATAAAAAATGACGTGGAAACGTGTGATTGTGACATTTTGCCATTTTTTTCTTCATTTGTTTTCTTCTTAATCAATTTTTTCCATAAACGTACACGTCGCAACTGTATGTCCGTGCTTGCTATTGTAAATATACGAGTGCCCGGCTCCGTCGACGACGATGCATCAATCATCGCTGTCATCGATACAGTAAACAGTTAAATCGTTGCAATAATGGTAAAACGAATCCTGTGTGCGTCATAAACCGACTTGTCATGCTTTGAAAAGAAAATTCCGTTTCGTACAATGTATCGGACACTTCGAGTCAATTCAATAATAATTTTACTCTCGTCTACTGAAGAAAAAAGTGAAAATAAATTTTAAAAACGCGGATGACACGTAATTCTGAGAACGAACGTGAAAAGCTGACAATTTATTTTTATTTTGTGATGAATAAAAATTGCAAAATTAAAATTTTTTTTTTGAGATGGATTATCCCATATATAATCGTGCTCCGGAGTGTATTTGGATGTAAATAAACGTTATCGTCGCAGGTTGTTCGATGATTGATTAAAGTATTTTTTAGCATTTGCATTAACATACGCGTATCTCGTTAGTAAATATAATTTACATAATTATGCTGAACGCATGATAAATCGTACTGTGTACAACAATAACACCTTATAGGCACCTGGATCTTTTTATTTTTCCTTCATTTTGCTCCATTTCATTTCATATCATTTTTTTTTCGAAATTGCCCATAGCCGCTTGTATTAATTTTTCATAATTTATCTCACTATTCTAATTAAAATGTGAAAGGCTTACGACTTTTAAAAAAGTTCCGTCTAAATACTTGACGTTAACATTTTATAGCTTGCAAGCTATTCAATTTCCTCCAGACTTAATTTTAGCATTTCGCACGCTCATGTTATAAATGTATATATTATTTTTAATTTATTCTTATAGATTTGTTTAATATTAATTTTGAAATTTGTCGCTTTGAAGTCTCCATGGAGAGAGGTACAACATAAATTGATTTCTCTTTCAGTTCTTTCACAATGAAATATTGCTTGTATTTTAAATATCATTTGTTTTTCTTCATTTAAATCAAGTAAAAATTCTTTAAATCAGTCCTTTGAACGTTTGTTCCTTCACTCCACAGAGAAGAGAGAAGGCGAATATTTGTATTAGTGATAAACTCACAATTGACATAACACTGAATATATTAAAATTTATAAGAAAAAGAAAATTAGCAATTGTTTAGATGAAATGGATGGACAGACTTGCTTATTCGTCTCAAAACTTTCTTATCACATCGAACGATGAATATCTCCTTTTTTTACTTCATTCACAGCCCATGTAAAGTGATCATCTTTTCGTTTTTGTATTACATTATGATTTTGCATTTTTAAAACTTTTTTGCCATAGCTTTCGATGAGAGAACTTGCTTTTTTGTTAGTTATTCATCACGAGGCCATATTATTAATACTTGCGTCACTATAATAATTGTTAACATTAATATTATCTTCGTTTGTTTAAATTTGTATAAGAGGCATTCCACCCCATTTCGGACACCATCTAGCTTTCGCATCTCCGATTTTCTCCATAATTTTTTGTATTTTAGTATCTATTGAAAGAGGCTTCCATG
>JAPYYX010002878.1:0-13456 GCA_030522605.1 Cremastinae sp. B BG-2022a
TTTTTCCTGTGATCCAAAACAGAAAAAAGTAACTTTTTCAAAAATTTTTTACGCGGACTCTCATTTGACTAGAGAATACTTGATCAACCACCTTAATAATTTTGTAAATTATTTATGAACTCATCCATAAAAAGTTTGAATTTTGAATATGATTTAGTGTATCGTTTTTTAATATTGGATTTACTTTTATTTACAAATATTATTTATTTCTTTTGTAGACGTGATAACAAACCAAGCGAAGATCGCTCTTCCTTCGAAAAACAGATTTCCATGCCGGAAGGTCGTCGAAGTCTGGATGAGAAGAGAAAGAGCGTCGAGGGAAAATTAAACGCCGTCCTCGAGAAGCGTATATCCATGGAAGCGATGAAACGTATGTCGGACGCTTCGATAGAAACTCTGAAGCGCAGTACTCAATCGAGCAGCGAGACGTCCTTGTACTCGGATAAGAGCAACACGCGCACGTTCTCGAACGAAAACGTGAAGACGAGTGGCGAGTTTGTAACGAAAAAGACTGAAAAAGTATCAAAAAGTCGTAGCGTTGGCTCGTCGAGGAACGACTCACTCGAAAACTTCAACGACGAGTTGGAGAGCGAGAGGAAAAATCAAATGCACGAGGATACTGTCGATCGTAGTACGAATCAAGAAAGAAGAGGTTCTTCAGGGGTTAACGTCTCCGTTATTACATCAACGCCTATCAGGAGCAAGAGTCTCTCAAGGGTGGGAAGTGGCGACAACGTTGTCGTTATTACAGGTAAAATATTCTCTCTGGACGACTCTAAAATAATCCGCAATAATGAATAAATGTAATCGTATATTATATTAAACGTTTGATATTTTATGTTTTTATAGGAAAATCTCAACCTGAGCAAGATCCTCGATCGAACACATCCACAACTGTGAGAATAACTGCCGATTCGCCGGACCCTTCGAACAGTTTAGCGAGCAACGTGAGCCAAGTTACGGTAGTGACGACCCATCCACCGGTTTTGATAGACGCAGCGTCGACACCGCCACCGCTTCGTCGCCAATCACCAACGTCGGAGGTCGTGATAGTTGCCAACGAGACGAACAAGACTCAAGTAAACGAGTCTTCGACGGATGATGACGGTTTCACGTCCCTCGACAGCCTCGAGTACACGCCTCACGAGCAGCCGATCGTAATAACCGAGACACCAAAGCGCATAGGCAAGAAATTGGACGAGTCGGAGGTAGTGATAGTCAGCTCCATCGTGAACGATGAATTGGGTGAAGATTTGGCGAACGAACGCGACACGAGTCACGTGTCGGTCGTGACGGTCGGCGACGAGAAAGAGCAAGTGAAGGATTCCTCGATGAACGCTTCGAGCAAACGTAACGCAGCTCGAACGATCTCGTCGAACAGTGAAAAGACTCCGAGCGATTTGTCGGGAAGACGGGACAGTATCGAGGACTTGACGAGAACTGCGCTGACAGTCGCTGGAACGACTGTAGAGTCGACGGACGTCGACGACCTCCAGGAGTCCAAGTCGAGAAAGATGAACGGTCAAGTGAGAACGGACGTGTCGCGGAATCGCGAAACGGCCCGTGGAGCGACAAGCGGAAAGCTGCGAGAGAAAGAAGACTCGAAGGACAAACGGATCTCTCCTGATTCATACGAAGCTTCAAGATCGCAGAGTGATTCAGGCTCGACGCGCTCTCACACTCCGAACAAGAGCAACGATCGTTCGGACGCGGAGTCCATAACGACGACGACGAGTCAGGACAGCCGAGGATCGAACAAGGAAAATCACGCTGGACGTGATCCTTCCCGGCAATTCGTCGAACACGAGGACGAGGTCGTCCTCCGTCGTAAACCCGATTACAACCGCGAGCCGACGAGATCAACGAGGACCAAGGAGGATATACAGATCATGAACTTGAAGAAGAAGACACGCAAGCGGACGCGCAAGTTCGAGATCGACGGAGTCGTCGTGACGACGACAACGTCGAAGGTCATCTACGGCGACGATGAGAACGGTCGCACCTACGACGACCAGATATTCCGCAAGCAGGAACTCCGCGAGCTCAAGATGCTGCAGAAAATGGAGCAGAAGCAATTCCAGGACCTCACGCAGAAGTCTCATTTCAACAAGGATCAACAAGAGAGACGCTTCGAGCAGGAGAGACTCTGGTGGCAGCGTGACGCCGAGTCCGACATCGATTCCTTGGCGAGACAGCAGAGACAGCAGATCGAGCGCGCCGAGGCTCAGCAGGAAGCGGACTTGCGTCTCGCGTCGAAGAAAATCCGAAGCGAGCAGGAACGCGATCTGAAGCAATTCCGAGAGGGTCTCAAGCAGGAGCTGCGTTTGCTCAAGCAGGAGATCGACCTCATGCCGAAGGAGAGAAGAAAGAGCGCGTTCAAGGTGCGGAAGGAAAAACTGGAAGCGGAGCACGAGGAGAGGGAAAAGTTGTTCCTCGAGAAATTGAACGAGAGTCACGAAACGTCTCTTCGACGACTGTCCGACAGTCACCGCGAGAAAATAGCGCTCATGGAACGTCAATTCTTACAGCAGAAGCAACAATTGATGAGAACGAGGGAGTCCGCGATCTGGGAGCTGGAGGAACGTCAGATCCACGAGAAACAACAATTACTGAAGAGACAGCTCAAAGATATTTTCTTCCTGCAGCGACACCAGATGCTGATCCGTCACGAGAAAGAGCTGGAGCAGATGAAACGCATGAATCAGCGCAAGGAAGAGGAATTGATAAAGCGACAGACGATCGAGCGTAGAAATTTGCCTAAGCGCATTCGCAACGAGATGAAAGCGCGCGAGATGATGTTCCGTGAGTCGATGAGAATTTCCATGAGCTCCGCCCTCGTCACGGATCCCGATGCGGAGCGCGACAAGCTCAAGAAGTTTCAGGAGAACGAGAAGAAACGATATCGCGCCGAGCAGCAGAGATTCGAGCTCAAACACGCGAGGCAGCTCGAGGAAGTCCGGGCGCAGAGCGACGCGACGATCAAGGAACTCGAGCAGCTCCAGAACGAAAAGAGAAAAATGCTCATGGAGTACGAAACTATGAAGCTCAAGGAACAAGAAGAAGCTTACGTGAAGGAGCTCAGAGAATGGAAAGCTCAACTGAAACCTCGCAAGCAGGTAAATCTTTCTTCAATTTCTCTCGAGGAAACGCGAAATGGAGACTCGCGATTTATTCGATATTCCGAACGGGAGATATTGATTTAGAATATTTGAAAGGTTTTTATCATCGAATCTTCTTCTTTATTTAATTTTATTTAAACCAATTCAGGGCTGGTAGTCGTGAGCTTATGACTACGATTTCTAACTCTTCTCCTTCGAAATTTAATCTTTTGTTTTATAGAAATTAGAGGCTGAACTGGCGAGTCAGATGGAAGCGTTGGAAGCGAGATATCGAGATATTTTACCTTCGCGATTATCCACACTGTCTTTCGCGACGTTTACCTTGTCCGCGATGAACGCGAGCGAAGCGTGGAAAAAATCGCCCCGTTTGCCACGCTCGATGCCAAGCTCACCGACTCCTTTCAGTATACCGAGAGTCACGTTGCGTAACAGTGGCTCCGATACTAGTTCCATAAATGGTACACTACAGAGATCCCGAACCGATCTATCCGGATCCCGTAGATAAATATTTCTTCCTCTCCATCCTATTCCGCAGTGGCAAAATAATTGTTCGTTTCGTCTTTAAAACAGTGTCTCATCGACGATAACGTTCTGCGCCTCGTTGTGCCGTTTCACGAAATCATAAAAAACGACAGTAACAAATTAAAACTGTAATTTTTAATTGATTTATGAAAATTACTAATCACAGTTATAATTTGTATGTGGACCAAAAAAAATTTACTTTCTTTCATGAGAATTCATTCTACTAATTTTTTTGTCGAGGAAAATCATATTGACTTTGCTGTTCAGAGTCATTTTTCTTTTTTTGTGGCTTTCCTGATGGAAATAAATTTATCAGATTTTGATATTTTAATAATCAAAAAATTACAAAAATGAGAATTTTTACATATTTCACCATAATTCAATATATTTTTTGTGCTTGTTCCAATTGCCGATCATAAATATCTAATTTCTGATAAGATTTCACCGAATTTGACATTTTTTGTCATAGAGGAACAGAAAAAAAACTCTAAAATTAAATTAGTCCCTCTATGACAAAAAATGTCAAATTCGATGAAATTTTATCAGAAATTAGAACATTTATGATCGGCAATTGGAACAAGCACAATAATATATTGAATTATGGTGAAATATGTAGAAATTCTCATTTTTGTAATTTTTGAGAGATTATTACAATATCTGTTGAAATCTGATAAATTCATTTCTCTCTTTCTCACTCGTGTCGTCCATCTTTCCGGCCTGTATGTGTGTGTGTGTCTCCGTTTTTCATTCGAAATGTCATTTAAGTTTTTCGAGAGCTAGATAAATCATCAATGTTGGGTGGTGAAGTTAGATAAGTGTGTTAGAAATTTAAGTGGATTAGCACAAGTTCTCGTCATTTCACTTGGGTACGCTTTTGGTTAGCCGATGAAAAAAAAGCAAACCTTCTAAAAACATTCCTGAGTACCAATTTATAATCTAGAACCCGAATGGACAATTGGCTGAAAGGAACGTGTGATAAATTTTCAAAAAGGTTAGTCAAAGAAGAACAAGAAACAAAAATACGAAAATTCTCAAAAATTATCCAGTAGCATCGGTTAAAAATTTTTAGGAATTCTAAATGATAGTCGAACACCTTAGGTTTTAATTCTTTGGTAAATTTTCTTTAATATCTACGTTGCAGGATTTTACGAATGTCATTTGAATTTTATTTCATTTTACCAAATTACTAAACTTTTTTGTTCAAAATTTTCAGAGGCTAGAGGAGCAATTCGCGATACAATTGGAGGAGCAAGAAGCTATTTACGGGCCGAGTGCGAAACCACTTTGTCTACCGCCGGATCTTCCAGACTTGACGCACCATACCGCTGGCTCGACTCGGAGTTCCTTGTCATCGGTGAGCGAGGGATGATAAAGCTCCGGCGAGCTCTTCGTTTCAATAATCACACATCGGCGTTCTCGTCGATCAAACGGAATAGAAAAAAAAGCGAAATATGTATATATACATATTTATATATGTCATTCTGTAATGCGATTTGTCAGTGAGCTGCTGTAGAACGATATTCACGAACAAGACTGCACCGGGCGCTTTCGTAGCGGTTAAGAGACATTGCATCATCGCGATTCAACGTCGTGTCCACGTCCGTTGATGAAAACGAGATGAGCGAGTAATTCACGAAGGAACGAAGTCGATGTACATAAATCGCAATTTTTTCTTACGATGCTTGTAACGAGAAGAATATACTAATTATTGGTACAATTCACTATAATCCGCCCGTTGAATGTTCAGGAACGTTGCTAGTGACTTATATACGATTTTAATTTTTTTTTACGATGTTAAAATAATAACACCGATTTGCACACGCACGCACGTACGCGATTCAACTCCCTGTTAATTCCCTATTTTTCTAAGTTGTATATTGGAATTATAATATTGCATCCTCTGGGCTTTTTTTCACGAAAATCGATTATCGATGAGGCAACGACGATTGAAGTTGGAAACGATTGAATGGTGTTCACGTGCGTGGGTGTGCGCTTAGACTTATCCACATGCCTTGTATATGATAAATAGATAAAGTAACACGCTAGAATAATAATCGAAACGAATAGTCAATTCACGTGGAATTGAATAACGAAACGCTTTTCTTCTTCTTTTTCATAACGAGCACGGCTGATCGAGGACAACTAAATTCGTCAATTTTTTAATATACAAAATGAAGGATTTGCGGGGTCGAGAGCGAGAGAAGGAGAGAATGCATTTTGTGAAACGAGAAAAAATATTTGCCATTCCGAAATTAAGGAAACCAAAATAATGTTTATGATAAAATTTTTTTTAATGAGCGAAAGTAAAAAAATAATTGAAACAACGAGAGACAAGGAAAGTAACGAGTAATCGACGTCTTCTGAAATGATGATTTCGAATTACACAAAGTATAAATAACGTCCAGAAGAAAACGTCTCATTTTGCTGTACAAAGAGGAGAAGAAAAAGTTTTTAAAATGTTTAAAAAAAGAGCCCGGCTAAGACATTCGCAAACAGGATACAGGAATTTTGTTCCCTGGCAAATATACATATATTTTAATAAATATATAAATCGCACTAGGAATCGTATTAAAAATCGAGAGTAAAAGAAACAAATAACAACACCAAATATAATACTTGTAACGCCTTTTCTTCCATTAATCGACGAAGGAAGAAAAAACAAATACCGCAGAACGTCACAGCGAATCTCGTTTCGGGTGTGAGGAACTTTCTTCCGTTTTTTTTTTTCGACTCTTCCGCGTCGAAATCGTACACGATTATACTTAAAGTTATTACGACGAGAATACGAGAAAGAGATGAGGGGAATTTGTACATATATATTATAGAGTGGAAGGTAAACGAAGAACGAAAAAAAATCGTGTTCCATCGAGTCCTTTCGATTAGAAAAAAAATCCAATGAGAATCATACCGACGAGTTGTATGTTCTTCAGGATTTGGAGCATGAGAAACGTTGAAACAACGTTGAAAAGCCATCGAGTCTTGACACGTTTTAACTCTTTTTTTTCTCGCGCGGAGCTTCAAAGAGCTCGGACAGATCGATTCTTTTCTCGTTTTTTCTCGTTCCCTCGTAACGACCAAAGTTTCAATATGCGCGATTCAATCATCCGGACTGTAGCAAAATGATTATTGTTTTTTTTCTTTTTCTGTGGCATTAGGAAAAAGTGGAGGTTTCTTCTTTGCGAACGACTTACATTTTCTTTGCGCAACAGCGGACGAACTCGGTACGAAAAAAAAAGAAAAATATAAAACGCGAGTTCAGTTTTTTTTTTTTTTTTTTTCATTCCAACGCTACGAGCTTCGTGCGCTCTTCGAAAGTATTTGCAATCGTGTTTCTCCTCTTAAACGACGAGTGTTGTCTCCGTACGGGAAACGGATTTTAAGAATTCTTTACCGCGCTCTTGTCGAGGGAAAGGATTATGGTCTTGAAATAAAATGGAAAACTACGCTAGAAGCTTTTCTCTCCTCTATCATGTTTCTTTTCTTCGGATTGTAATTTAGCGAGCTTATTATTCTGAAAAAAAAAAACTTGTCGCTTTATCCTCTTTTTTTTTCTTCCTTCAACTATTTGTACATTAATTTCCACATTAAAATAATTTAAACTTTTGACTAACGCTTCGATACTTTCTTCCAACTCTCCTTAGTTAACAATTATAATTGTTTTGTAAATTTATAACATCGTAAGACCAGCTGTTGATTATTTAATGTTAATAATAAAATTAACCGGTTACTAGCAATACGAAAGTGACTTTACTCCGAAAAATTTCCATTTATATCGAAAATCGTTGGGACTAGAATTCTTTTTTCATCATTGACATACGAATGGAAAAAAAATCAACGAATTCATGGATTCGGAAAACTACCGACCTTCCACGTGGCGAATTCGTACAGCGATATATTTTTTTTTTTCGAAAGCAAATGTTTAAAGAGGATTTTGTTTTTCCTCGCGATGCTTGCCGCGTATTGTAAATCTTCGAAATTAAACAGAAATTTATATTTACGTTTTCATAATTAAAAAAGAGAATGAGATACGATACGAAAATTTTGATTCAGAGTATAATTATTGAATTTGTTGTTAGAACTGTGTCGTTTGTGGGACAGGTGGAGAGAATGAAGAACCTGAAACGTAATGATTAATCGAGACAAGTTCGTTGTAACATAAATTTTATTATTATTACATTATAACTTGCTCAGAACTGGATTATCATTAAGTTCAATATTGATTATCATTTACAATTACGATAACATTTACTTATCAATAGGTGATATATTATTAAGAAAAAACAAATAAGTAATAAATATTTTAATTCTAAAGTCTTGTTTCTTCGTTTTTATTGGGAGTTCGCCTTCTTCTCCTGTAAGCAATGATTCAGAGTCCGAAAAATTTACAAATAGGTGAAATGCAATTAAAAAGGAAATTATAATAAATAATAAACTATTAATTATCAAAATATTGTTTGCTAAAATCTGGTCTGCTTTTCGAACGAGTGAAATTTATTGTTTCTCGATTCTTTATCTTTGATTTTTAAGGATGTACTGGGGATAATTCGAAACGGTGGTAAAAATCTGAAAATTTGACCAGTCATTGATAATAGAATTCTAATGCTTCTGTGCAAATTTCAACTCAATTCTCTAAACCGTTTAAAATAAGTTATAACAAATTTAATGTTATAGGGGGGGGGGGGGGGGAAAAAAGGGGAACCCCAAAAAAAAGATAAAAATTTACAATATTTAAAATTTAATATCAAACAGTCTTTTATTTGCTAAGAACATTATATTTGGTAGTTTAGAAACACATCTAAACAAAAATGAAAATGAAAAAGAAATTAACATACATTGAAAAAAAAACATTTTCTTTGATAATGAAACACATTTAAACAAAAATTAAAATAAATCATCAATTAATTACTTGAAATAAGACGTCAAAGCTTATAATAAAACTTAACAAAGTATGGAAAAAAAATTTTTTTCGTACTCTTTGGAGAGGTACCGCATTTTGACCGCTAAAAAAATTTTATTTCTTTCCTTTAATTGTGATTAAAAAACAAAAGATTTAGCATATTTAAACCCTTGGAATCGGAAATTTTTCGTAAGTACCCCATTTTGCCCCCCCCCCCTCCCTTCCGTACGTATTGGAAAATATAATAAGTTATAAATATCGAAAAAACAGTAGTAGTTACTTGTCAATTTTTTCTTAAGATTTTTAAATATCAAAGAATCTTTCTGTTAAATTTTATCAACTTGTACCAAACAGTCTTTAAGAAATTATCCACTTATGTGATAATGAAACGAATTTCCCTCACTAAAAGTACTTAAAAACGTATTAAAACGATAAGGTTTCGTTGATATTTTTTTCTACTATCAGTACACAAAAAATGTTAATAACCGAAATTAAAGAATTTTATCTAAAATTTTTGTTTTTCAATTGTTTAAACAATAAATAATATGAAAATTGTTAATAAGACGTTAGCAAACTATCGAGTATCGTTGTAAATAACATGATATAAAATTTCAACTTTCTAACAAAAAACGAAGATTAAATTATAACAATTCATTATGAAAAAGTCAATTTTGTCAGGCATTGTATCTCCAGTACATCCTTAAATAGATTTCCAGTGTACTTATAACATTTCCTTGCGATAAGATAAATGACTCAAAATTCCAAAACAAAACTACAGATTGAGAAACACTGAATGTGATTTGATTTTTGTGGTGATTCCGAAATTGGAGACGAATTTTGTTTGATTGATGTTCTCGTTGCAATGCTGGTAATTAAATTTCAAAATAATATTAAAATGACATTAGATTCTAGTTTGTTTTTCTCGCGAGTTCACAGTCAGGCGACGACGTCGCGGTTCGTTTTTATCTCGTCCGGCCCAGATATTTTTCATTGTGGTTTTCTGACTGGCGATTATTTCTTATAAATAATCGATCGTTGTCTTTGTGGATCAGTAGCGCGAGTGTCGTGACTGGTTTTTGTTTTCCTCGTGATGAGGATCGTATCGTTCGTTCGGTAAAAGTAGGAAAAGTACACGAATCGCTTTAATTCGTCTCGACATTCTCTACAGATGGCTGACAAAGCGAAAATACGCGTATGCGTAATCGGTGCGGGCGCGGCGGGACTTTGCGCGATTCGACACTTGTCGAGTGACGTCGAGAACTTCGAGCCCGCGGCTTTTGAACAGCAGAGCGATGTCGGTGGAACTTGGATTTATGTCGACGAAACAGGACGAGACGAAAATGGATATCCGATACACTCGAGCATGTATGAAAACCTCAGGTCGGTTTTAAATCAAAAAATTTAATTGCATTTTAATTGTACATTTTTGTTGAATTAGCGATGAATTAAAATGATATTTTTAAATTAATAAATTACATTTTATCAAATATATTTGATGTATAGTTTTTTGTTAAGGTATAGGAGTGAAGTATTTTGAGACAAATTTTTTTACATCAATGTCTCGACTTTTGGATGATAAAGCGTCTTGAAATTTGGTATACATTTTTATACAAGTATTATCTAGGCCTATGCAAAATTTAAAAAAATTGTCTCAAAAAATTTCACGTTACCTTAAGGTAGAAATCGCGTGAAACCTTTCGAGATAGATTTTTTTTTAATTTTGCATAGGCCTAGATAATACTTAAATAAAAATGTATACAAAATTTCAAGACATTTTACCATCCAGAAGTCGAAATATTGATTTTTAAAATTCATCTCTAATATACACGTTCTTATGGCAGACATTTTTTATTATCATTATTTTCATCTCAAAATCTATCTGGTCTAATATTTGAAATCAAAAAATAATTATATTTATGTCAAAATATCTTGTCATTTTTTAAATTAAGCGCGAATAAAAATATCTGCCATAAAAACGTGTATATTTTTTAGAGATGAATTTTAAAAAACAATATCTCGACTTCTAGATAATAAAACGTCTCGAAATTTGGTATACATGTTTGTTTAAGTATTATCAAGGCTTATGCAAAATTAAAAAAAATTGTCTCAAAAAATTTCACGCTAACTTAAAGTAGAAATCGCCCGAAATTTTTTGAGATAGATTTTTTTTTTAATTTTGCATAGGCCTAGATAATACTTAAATAAAAATGTATACCAAATTTCAAGACGTTTTACCATCCAGAAGTCGAGATTTTGATTTTTAAAATTTTTTCTCTAATACGCACGTTCTTATGGCAGATATTTTTTATTATAATTATTTTTGTCTCAAAATCTATCTGGTCTAACATCTAAAATGAAAAAATGATTATTTTTATGTCAAAATATCTTGTCATTTTTTAAATTAAGCGCGAATAAAAATATCTGCCATAAAAACGTGTATATTTTAGAGATGAATTTTAAAAACCAATATCTCGATTTCTAGATAATAAAACGCCTCGAAATTTGGTATACATGTTTGTTTAAGTATTATCTAGGCTTATGCAAAATTAAAAAAAAATCTGTCTGAAAAAATTTCACGCGACTCCGACCTAAATAAAAATCGTACGAATTATGATTGAATCAGCAATGAATTCAAAATAATCTCGTTGAATTACCTCTTAATTTTTCAGAACCAATTTGCCTGTCAAGATAATGAATTTTCCGGACTATACGACGCTGGGACAATCGAGCGATGCTTCTTGCGGAAGTCATCACGATATTCTCAATTATTTGCACGATTACGCTGACCACTTTCAGCTTCGTCAATACGTCAAGGCAAGTGGATAGTTATTTTCGAGATCGATTTGTCAATAATTTTTATCATTATTCATTAATCTCTAATCTCGTACATCAAACACAGTGAGCAAGATTAAAGAACATCTCAAATCTTATAATTTTTTTCAGTTTAACACAAGAGTCGGCTGTGTAAAACCAGTCATAGATCAAAATTCGGGAAAGACACTTTGGAAAGTTCGAATAAAAGATACGAAAACGAAAATAATCGAGGAACGAGAATTTGACGCGATAATGGTCTGCAATGGGTACGTTAGTTAAGGATGCACTAAAAATAGTATCTTTAAAATAAAAAAATCTAAACATAAGTTTATGTAGGGTAGACGGGGCAAAATGGGGTAATTAAGAAAATTTTCCGATTCCAAGAGTTTAAATACGCTGAATTTTTTGTTTTTTATCACAATTGAAGGAAACAAATTAAATTTTTAGCTGCCATGAGAAAAAATAAATTTTTTTAGCGAACAAAATGGGGTACCTCTCCAAAAAGTAAGAAAAAATTTTCTTTTTTATAATTTGTTAATTTATTATTAGCTTTGGCATTTTGTTTCAAGTATCTAATTGATGATTTATTTTGATTTTCATTTAAATATGTCTCATTCCCAAAGAAAATCATCTTTTTCTATCTGCTATGTTAGTTTTTGATTATTAATTTTTATTTTTGTTTGAATGTATTTTGGAATCACCAAATATAATGTTCTTGGCAAAGAAAACGCTATTTTATATTAAACTTTATCAAATTTCGAAATATTAAAAATTTTCACCAAATTTTTGGGGTACCCCATTTTGCCCCCCCCCCCTCTATCCTATCTGAGAAAAAATTTAAAAAATTATGGAATCTTTCATTTTTACAGACACTACTTCGAGGAAAATATACCAAGGATTTCTGGTATCGAAACTTTTCCAGGAGATGTGATGCACAGTCACGATTATCGAAGACCAGATTCATTTTCTGGAAAACGCGTTATAGTACTGGGTGCAGCTTCATCCGGTATTGATATTGGTATCGAGATCACAAGCAAAGCGAGTCACGTTTACCTTAGCCACAATCATGACAGGTAATTGGCTTGAGTGCACGCACAAAAGTCACCGGACGTTTAATTTTTTAAAAATTATAATTTCTATAAATATTAAAAAAGAAACAATTTAGAGCATAGTCAAAAACTAATACAAAATTTACGAATGAAATCTCAATCTGCTTTACTCACTGTTGAGTTTTCTCCTTTCTTTTTTTTAGATTTGCTGGACCATTGCCAAGTAACATGACTCAGGTTGCTGGCGTCGAAAGGATCAATGCACGAGAATTCGTTTTACGAGATGGAACGACCGTAGAAGCCGATTCTTTCGTTTATTGCACCGGATACAAATACAGCTTTCCATTTTTCGATGACAGCTGCTCGATAACGGTGGACGAAAATTATGTCAATCCCTTGTACAAACATTTGATCAATGTGCATCATCCCTCAATGGGCATCATTGGGATTCCGAGTACGGTGATTCCTTTCGCTCTTTTCCACATGCAGGTAAAAATTCAAAAGAAAAAATTATTTAAGGGTCTAATCGTCAGCCGAAAAAGGCGAGTTTTTGTGATTTTTTTCAGGAAAACAATTACAGATTTCGCTGTTTTTTTGTTTCATAGTGAAAGGTATATTTTTTATCATGTTTCATAATTTTCTTATAATAAACCCTTCAAGGGTTTCTAATAATTTACGTCTAGTCAGAATTTTCTCGGAACAACTCTTTCAATATCGGTGACCACGATATCTCAAAAACGAGTCGATCGATTTACTTAAAATTTTCCATTTTTTTTTATATCAGAAGGCAGTCCTTGATCGAAGGATTTTTTTTCGATGCATACTTTTTTTACATCAAGGACAATGAAAAGATTTTCTCAAAGAAATTTAGAATTTTGCTTTCAACCGCCGACCATTTTTTCAAAAATGGATGTTTTATCAAATCCTTCGATCAAAGACTAGATAATACGATACATAAACTTAATCTATTTGGTTTTTTATTTCTGATGATCGGTGTAGAAGTTATAGTGGTCACCGTGGAAGGCCTTTTTCTGGACAGCGGTCCGTAAAATATA
>JAPYYX010002879.1:0-13448 GCA_030522605.1 Cremastinae sp. B BG-2022a
TGGAATATTTTGAAGTGTAGTAACAATTATTTTTCCTGTGATCTAAAACAGAAAAAAGTAACTTTTTCAAAAATTTTTTACGCGGACTCTCATTTGACTTTAGAAAAAAGAAATTTGTCAAATCTAAAATCTTCAAATCGAAGATTCCTACAAACATATTTATAACCATCTCCAAACGTTTTATTATTTTTTATTTATAATTTTATTTATACAAACGATTTATAATTTTTACATAAATCTTGTTATTCATTTATAAATCAGAAACATCTATTTTTATTATTTTTGAATGTCAAATTCCCAATGATTAATTATTTCAACGTGTCAAAAGAGCATTTAAATTTTTCAAACGTGGTTTTCACCGTGACCAACAATTGTGATGTAGATTTCACTTAAGCGATGATGACTCGTTGGCATCTCGAACAAGACAGGTGAAACACGTTCTACTCTGGAGCTAACAACAATGATATAAGTATATAGACTTAAACCTGGGATCATAAATGAATCACGGGAGCTCACGCGAAACAGAGAGGGAGTTTCATCGAGCCGTTTGGAGTCTAGACTTTCCTTGAAAGTGCCGTTATTCAAAGCTCTCCCCATGCAGTGATCGTTAGTCCTACGAAAATCCCGCTTCCGTACGTTCGGCCCTTTATCCAAGTGCGCAACTTGCACCAGCGAGCGAACGATTCCCTATCCCTCCAACAACGGAACAAACCGCCCTTGGCTGGATTTTCCGCCGCGTCAAATTCCTCCTCTCATATTCACTCGTACACCTTCCCTTTCCCTAAATATATATCTACATTTTCCATACTTTTTCATTTACTGAGCAAACCGGAAGTATTTTCCGCTCGGCATATCTCGCGGAAACCTCAAAACTAGAAACTGAAGCAGAGGCTATATGAAAAACGATTTTCGCTTCACCTGAAGCGCGTGAAGAGATAACGCGCATACTTAACGAGTGTTGCAGTGAGAAAATAAATGACTACGCGCGTTTCATTGTTGTCTACTCTTCATCGGGATTCTTGCGGTTTTCTCTGATTGCGCACACCGCGCTGATCCAAACATGTGACTGCGAGAACACAAAGTGCCACGGTAATGGATTCTTTCTTTTGCTCCACCCTTCGTGTATTCTTTTTTTTCACTTTAATATATTCTGACGAGTTATCGGGTTTCTCCGCATTCCTTCACCCCTGCACGTACGTAAAAAAGAGAAACAAGTAAAGAAAAGAGGAAAATAGAGAAAGCTAAAAAATTTTGCTCGCTGAAGATGCGGAAATGTGGAGAAATTTCAATGAAATTCAACTGGATTTACTTTATTTTGAAACGACAATGAACGATACGAAATTGAAGAATATTCAAATAGAAAGAATAAACAAGAGGGACGGCCGATACTCGTAGAACATCGAGTGGTCAACAAGAAGGAATTCGCGAAATGAAGAAGAGAAGGGTTAAAAGTTGCATTCGCGATTGCCAGAGAGTAAAGTCGTAATGCGGCCTATCTCGTCGAGCAGCATTTCTACCTTCAACGTCAAATTAACGAGCGAGCAAACAAATGGTCGACAACGCGGCTATTATATCCGTTCACCACTCTATAATTCCCTTCAACTGTTCGCAGCGTGCTTATTCCACGCCAGAATCTATCTCGACGTTTTCTCATTCTCCGTCTTCGGAAACTTACTTTGCGATCACTTATCTCTCTTTCTATATTTTATTCTCTCCGAGTTCTCTAAATTCGTCTCGCGTTTACTTTAAATTCCCTTTAAATTTCTAATATTTAACACTGAAATAGAGCGAAAATCTCATAATTTTGTTTTCTTGAAAATGTTTAACTACGAAACGAAGTAGAAAATATTGCTTTCTGTAATTTTGAATCTTTCCTAAATACATAGCGAAGCTTTTGTGATTGAAATCGATGATCGAATTCCAATTTCGTACCGAGTCAGAAACAGGAAATGTGTATAGCTATTTACGTAATTGTTGGATTGCGTGTTTCTTGAGGGATTGAGGTCGCGATTTGTTGATAGTTCGAACAAAATGGTGGATGACAAGAGCGGAGCTTTCATCAGTCTCGAATAAATCAGTATGAGGAACGAGCGAGCGAGAAGAGTACGCGCCGCTTTAATTTGACACTAGCCATCTCCCGTGGCGCTCCGGGCACGTTCTCTTAATTACATTCCGAGCTTATTGTCTCCTTGGCCAAAGTTATGCTTGCCAGGCATAGTCTGCTCGTCCTTCAGCAAGCCGAAAGTCTCCAGACTATCGAGGTACATCGACCGGGACTCAAGACTTGGAGGAAGTCTCGCAAATCCCCAACATTACGAACATCGTTCTAAATCTACGCTTGCGATGAGTAAGCTCGCATTCACATGGCTAATTTTATTGTCGCCTCTCTAGGAGAAGAATTTCCTCTTGACATTCAGCATCTGGTCAGCTGGTTAATATTGAAAAATGAAAAAAAAGAATGAAATTTCGAGAAAAAAATATGGAACGTCAGGAAGTTTCGAGAAATCGGTGCGTTAATTTTATTTTGGTCGTTGATATGATCATCGGACGTTAATGTAGTCAGAGCTGTCTACGTAAGTGCAAAGCTTTTAAAATAGCCATACCACCGAGGATGTGAATGTGTAAATGTGCGAGTGTGTGGTACGTATTTTTTTAAAAGTCATGCCGCAATATCGATCGGTTGTGGTGAAGAGAATGGCGCTCCGCGACGTCGATACTTCCGATCCGAAGGAACGAGATGGAGAGAGAGAGAAAAGGATGAGGGAAAGAGAAAACGTTGACAGGCAAGAAGCAAAGGGAAAGAGAGCGATATGAGGCGGGAACGAAGCATCGTCAACAGGTCTGGTGTGCTCAGCGGAGCTTGCGGCACGCCGCCCTAATCCGATGTGAACCCGTTAGAGCCTCACTATGACCACTCGAGCGCTTTCCGATCATTCTTTTGCCGACGACTTTCACTTTGAGAGACGGAAAGAGACCTCGAGAATAAAATGGCGCACAAGATACAAAGCTCTCATCTCCATCACACTACTCTCATCCTACGCAGAACCTCGATTTTCCCTCTGCTTGTGTCCTTTTTACCTCTTGCTTCGCTTTCCGAACGAATAATCCGACCCGTTTTTTAAACCACGAAACATCTTTCATATCTTTTTCGCCGTCATCGCATTTTTGCTTTTTGTATTAACGTTTTTCAGCGAAGCTTTTATATAGAAACAGGAAAAACTAGGAACGATATTTTGGAATGAAACGCTTTTTCAAATTTTATCACTTTGTCGCGGATCCTAAAATTATTATCAGAGCTGTTAATTATTATGTATATCTTATCCATGCATGGTCGAATAATGTAACAATTTTCGTTCATCGTCTTTTCATTACAAAGAAACAGCGAATCGAATATTCAAAAATTTTCTCAAAATATTTATTCCGTAAAACTTTATCAAATTTGATGTTCTTTCTATTTCTTGATGAAAGACGATCAATACTTTTGAGTACAAAATATATAGCAAAAGAAGTGAAGAATGGTCTTAAATTCGATAATACGAATCCCCAATAGAAAAGTCGCTAAATTCATTTTTTTCGATAACGAGGTTAAAATTTACAACATCACGTGCGACAATTCCGCGAATGCGCAATCTTCAGTTTTTCTCATCCCGATAGTCACGGTTTCTCCGGGGAATAGTCTCTAATCCGACGGCGAATTGTCGGTCGATGACTTGCCCAGTTTTTTTCCGTCAACGGGAATGAAGAAAAGTCCGATTAAAAAGGATTCGAGATGGGCGTGAACCGCAGAGTATGCCAAAGAGATTTCTTCATCCGCGGCGGATTTACCTCCTCGTGTATCTCAACATTTCTCTTGGGATGACTCCCTCCCGCGTTTTTTCCGAGATCAGAAGAGAGCAAGAAGTTTCGTCGAGGAGAAACGATCCTCGACCACCGCTCGGGAACATTACCTCTCGAATTTCAACGATTTTTCCTCAGCTCTACTATCGTTCCAGCGAGACGCGCGAAACAAAAAATTTATTCGTCACAAAAGACCAAAAAGGGATTTTCCTGACAGGCAAACAAAAAGTAGTTACGACAAAGTCAATCTTGAGCCGTTTGTCAAATATCTTGCTCAGAAAATAAATAATCGCACCAAAAAATTATTTTAAAAACCAAGTAAACTTTTTTTAACAAAAGATTCAAAAGTTGCATTTTTTTACGAAAAATAGGATCACGCTTGAAAAAATAATACATTGTCAACCGCGAAAACAAAAATTGTATTTTATTTAGTAAAAAAAGTATAATATATGATTTTAAAAAGTGTCGAGATTAATTTTTCATGCGCATCGTTTATTTCACATTAGAAAAGTGTGTTGAGTTTGGCAGGCGTTTTTGTGGGTGTCGAATTCATAAATTACCCGAGTGAAAGCATATTAGAGAGAGAGAGAGAGAGAGAGAGAGAAGGAAAAATATAAAGCGGATTACGAAGAAAAGAAACGGAGATGAAGATACTGAAAGGAGTTCAGCGATGCGCCATCCCTTAATTTTTGACGCGTCATTAATTCCATTGGTGAATAGACTTGTCAGGGTGCGGTGAAACGGCCCTCGCTGAAAGTCAAAATAGAATCTTTTCTCTATCTCTCTCTGCCTTTCATCTCATTTTTTTACCCTGAAATCAAAGTATAGTGATCTTGTCGATTAAGCGGTTGAAAAAAAGAAGTTTGTATATTTTTTTCAATACTTTTTGATCAACATTAAAGCAGGTCTATAAATATTTGAATGCGTATATAAACTAATATCAATAATAATTTAAGCGATTCTTCAATGTTTTGTTACTATAATTAAATTAATTTAAAAGTAATTTTTGGATTCAGATCAATTGGATTTGGTGTTATGCAAATATATAAATATTTGTCACCTAATTTTTATTGCACATTCATAGACATACGACTGAGTATTTTTGTTCAACAATTATGCGGTTATTTTTATAAAAAATAACAAAAATTACGAAAATCGAAAAATTTCAAATAAAAATGAGATTTTATGTCAACTTGAAAATAAAATTCATCTTGCGTGAATATTTCGCTTGCAATCACAAAGGACGTCAAAAATATTAACGCACTTAGTCTTGAATTGGTTGTATGGGTCTCCTTGGTAAAACGAGGCTATTTAGCTTAACGAGAAATTAATCGATGATTTACGCGGGTGCGGAGTCAATCGTGCGAAGAGATAGGCTCCCCTTTTGCTCACTTCTTCCTTCTCTGCATCTTCCAAGCGACTCTTCCCTGAGATCGTTTACAGGCCTCGAGGGGATATCCGGATATACTTTTTCTTACTCTCTTATCAATTTAATCCCAATCACGTGAAGAAAAAAAAATTAATGCTTTATTAAATTTTTTGCTATGCTCCATAAATTCTGAATCTGCATTTACGTACGCCCTGAAAACTACGTGCTGAAATATACGTCCAAAGTCCCAATTGAATTTTTTTTTCAGAAACCGCTTTTTACATTGAACCAAAAGTTAATTGGATCTTAATTTATCCGATGCACTTTTTCAGTTTATCGTATTATATTATTTTATTATTGTATTATACGTATTTTGCAAAATAACAAAGAAAAAAAAGATCTATGAAATTGTTTTATTAAATTGTTTGTTTTGTGAGATAAATTTCCTATCTTTGTTTTCTAGACCGACGAGGAAAGAGCGCGTTTGCGAGAGGTCGAGAAGAAGACGGACGCCGTTTTAACATAGTTTGAAACTTAGGACTTTCTCGATAAGTCTCGGATGGGAGGAACTTTGTCGAGGACCGCTTCCTCTCTTATTTTTGTACGTGTACAGACGAGCGTGCACACGTTCAGCGCGTGTATATTTCTTACTTCATTGTCTGCTGTCAACGGAGTTGAGAGAACGTCGGCTTGCACCGGAGACGTAATTTCACATTTTCGACCTCACCTCACCTCTATCGTGGTTGAATAATTGACAATGACGAGACTGACATACTCTTGACTTCTGATAAGTGCGCGCGCGCGGACTTCCGATATTTTCCATCTCGTCCATTACTCTGAGAGCTCTTTTCATTAACGATTTTTTTTGTTTGAAAAATATTAAAAAATAATGCGTGTCAAATTCGAGAAGTCTTGATATTTAAGAAAAGAATAAAAATGAAAGAGCGAAGGAGTATCACGTAGCGGTATACCTGTAATCTGGCACCGAGACTCGCGTTACAAAGCTCCCCGGTTAGATGTTATACATTTTTCTTCTCCATCGCAACGGGAGCTTCTATTTTTCTTACTGGCAACTTTCCCAGCGTCTTTCTCGTCCGTATCTGCATTACTTTTTCATCTTTTTCTTACCTCCCTTTATTTCTCCTGGCTCACATCTCGATCTTCCCTGTGGAGACACTTTTTCTTACGCTTTGCATTTCTGCACGTCCAACGTCGAGTCCTCTAACCACTCCCCACATTTTAATTTCTTCTTTTTTGTCTAGAAAATACTCGTGCCAATATCCTTCCAACTTTTGGCACACTTTCGACGAAAAATATATGAGAATATCGACGAATTTTTGTAAACTTCTACCGATCAGATTTCTATACGAGAAAAAATACATTCCGTTTTTAATGGAAAAAGATGGAAGCCGCGGAATGTTTCGTTTGATATTCGAAGAGAACGATTGGGAGGGGAAATCTGCGGAGAATGAAGATAGACGAATGCGGTTTTTCGTTGTTGAGAATACTGCTCTCATGAGTGTGAGGATAGAAAAATGGAGGATAGCGAACTAAAGCTATTCCGAGTGTGCAGCCGCTAAGCCTATTGCCGCAATTTCAAAGTTGGAGAGTACGAGCCGGAAACTCGTAACCAGGCAAAGAGGAGAGACGATACAACTGCGCGGACTAATACTCCGCTCATCTTATCTCTCTCAAATATCAATTTGTCTCCATCTGCCTCTTCCCCGCTCTCCACCCCGCACTCTTCTTGTTCGTATTCTCGAGGCAACTTCTGTATACACTCTCGATTCCACTTTCGGTCAAGCAGCTAATCGTTGCTCACTGATTAATTGCGTCCCTAATTGCCTCTACGAAAATACCCCTTGCGCAACCCGGGAGACCGGATATTCATCAAAAGCCGCCTATGAGATTCCATGACAAATTACTTCCCGAACTTGTTTCCTCGCTCGTTGAAATGCATTCGGAAATTTTTCATTTTTCCTCGAACGAAATTCGTGAAAAGCCATCATGTGTATTTTACTCCTTCGATTTCGTATTTGATTTCATTACAAAATGCTCGAATGTATGCCCTGAACGTAAGAATCAACGCTGATCAATTTCAAGCGCTCAGAATGGATGTCATTCATTTCGCATGATTTGTTATGTTGAGATTTTTTTGATTTCCCACTGTTCATCGTGAGAGCTTATGTAAAAATAGATACGTTGTTAACACTTCATAAATGAAAAAAAGATTGAAACTATTTATTAATTCAATTTCAGTACCTGATTTGTTATAAAATTATCCTCAGTGAATTATTTTTATTGATTTTTTATTTATAGTGACAAATCTCACCCCTTTCAATCAAACTCGATTGGAAACCTGAATAGATGCAGAAATGAATAATGTCATTTTTTTATGTTGACTCACTTAGGTATTCCGACGATAAGACGAAGTCTGAAAAATAAACAAATGTAACTTCGCGGTGTCAAAAGTTTTGCGCAAGCGCAAGAGGCTGTCTTTAACTAACCTTAACTAACAAGCTAACCTTTCACTTGTCTCTTTATTAAATAATTCAGAGCTTTTCCAACACACCGCTCGTTATCGCGTATACTATATCATCGAATTACAATTAATAGGGAACCAATTATTTTCTTTTCGAGGTTTCCGTTCAAGCCTCAGAGTCGACGCGAGTTGTATATAAAATATGTATGTATAATTAAAAATAAGCAAGATGAATAATTTATATGTTGGGTACGCTGTTATTTATTATTCAATTAATCGTATCAGACTCCAACGCGGAAAAATTCATGTATGTTTTTTTGTGAACTGTTGGTTGGATCTAGCTAGCTTTTGATGAGTCCAATATAGAGACAACTATTTGCAAGACGTCATTCCATTTACTCACATCACTTACATTCTGAAGGGTAGTCATACTCTTTATTACCCTATATATAGGGTAGGGGGGGCAAAATAGGGTACCCCAAAAATTTTGTGAAAATTTTCAATATTTCAAAATTTGATAAAATTTAATATTAAATAGTATTTTTTTGCTAAGAACATTAGATATATTTGGTGATTTAACCACAGAAAATTTTTTTTTTGTTATGAACATTTTATTTCAGCTGAAATTGTATTTCTTTCCTTTAATTGTGATTAAAAAACAAAAGATTCAGCATACTTACATATCAATGTCAGTCAGTAAATATTTCATTTCATGAATCATGATATACATATACTCCTTTCAATCAAATAAATTGTAATTTGGTCGAGTTTTTTCAGAGAATTTTATTTAGTTATTAAGAAATGATTATTCAATTAAAAATTATTGGTTTTCATTGATTTTTTTCAGTTAAGAAATAAATCCTCATAAAAAACTCGAATGTACCATAATTTGTTAAACATTCAATTAATCACTATTGTGAGAGAAATTCGTATTTACGATATCTAGCAACTTTTGTTGATTCTGATTTACATCCATATCTTAATTTGATACGTATCCAATATTTGTATTCATCATAATGTCATGCGATGAAACAGTTGTATGGCTTTAAAAAAGCATAAATTGTTATACAAATCGAAAGGAATATATAATAATTTGTGAACATTCAATTAATCAATATTGTGAGAGATATTCGACATTTACACTATCAACTAACTTTTGTTGATTGTAATTTACATGCATCGTTTGATTTCATATTGCCATTACTTCCTTTCCGCAAATTTATACCGCGCCAATATTTTCTATTCGTCATAATTCAATACGATGAAAGAGTTGTAAATATGGCTTTCAATGACCATCGGTTATTTTAAGAGGGTGCCTGCATTTGTATAGTGAAGAGAATCAAAGACGTGACACGAGGGTAAGAGCTATCTAGCGCAGGCGCGATTATTCGCATAAACGGAAGAGGAGGCATAGAGCCACAGTTATCTCTGATACTGACCACCGAGCTTGCTACCTCTGGCTAATCCATAATCACGAGCACACTACTCTGCACACAGCGAACACACCGAATCTCTCGGCCGACCACGGTCGAAAGGAATCATCGACCATATTATCGCCAGCGCCACATTCCTAACCCATACACGACCAAGCATCAGCTTCCCCCTTCGTTCGCCTTTCGATCTAACCAATTTTCATGGCGATAGAGACGTTAAACATCCGCTATCGTTTCTCCTGTCAAAATCCACGAATTCCTGAGCTACATGGAGTATCAAAATGCATACTTTATCAAAATCTACGCTTGAAGGGTCACACATCTCATAACGCTTGCTCGAATTTGCTCTTCAATGGACGAGAACCTCTTTTATATTAAAGAAATTTTTTTTCAATAACTGGATCTTTCTCATTTTTCATAAATCAGTGAAAATCAAGAAAAAGCATTCAGATAGGGGATGACGATCTGTCTCTCTCGCACTCATATGAGTTAATTATCATCTTAAAGATATTTGTTCACTCGATCGTAAATAGATAAAAACATAAAATAAGGACCAGACTAAAAGAATAATCCATTTTGGGTTTTCTCCGCGTCAACATAAAATAAACGAGACAGAGAGGGAAAGGTCCGCGTCGTTAATAATTCTCGGAGAAAAAGGAAACGTCGTATTCGCCAGGGTACATATTTTATACGTCTTTTTTTGCAATGGCGATTGTACTCGGTCTCTCATTTCTTTTAGTTTTCTCCGAAACGGGAGGTCTCGTTTTTCTCAGCGATATTCTTGGGATTCGTGTCCTTTAGCCGCTCGGTTACGACCTCACCGTCGACTATTGAATTAATCGGGCATACGCGGAGACGTCAGCGCCAGAAAACGAGTGCCACCGACACTAAACTTTCGCTTCCGCTTTTTTCCCTCGTGGTTCTCCTTTTTCGTCAATTGACAAAAACGTGAGCCAAAAGTGTATATCTATATCCATATTTATTTATGAAAGCTGCGCTTTTCTCTGCGGAACGTTCGGCCAACCTAGAGAAAAATGCTCGGAGATGCGAGAGGGAGAGAGAGAGAGAGAGAGACAGAGAGGAATGACGGTGGAAAATTTGCTCTTCGCTACTCGAGCGGAATAAGAAACGAACGTTTCGATCTTCTGTTCTTTTATTCTCGTAACAATATACCTGATGCAATAGTAAGAATAAATGATGGACGAATGAGATGTTGGAATAGAAAAGCGCCGGGCAAGGTATATCAAATACGAATAAATAGAGAAATACAAGTAGCAAGAGTGCGCCGAGGGAAATGAAAATTTGGTGATTTCTATGAATAGTCGAGAGGTGGGAGGTTGCAGTGAATCACTGTCGGTTACATTGGAGAAAAGCAGCGTGCGAAATGACGAAATTAAGAGGCAGTCAGATTTCTGGATGGCCCGTGGCCGTTTCTCCGAATAACTGGAAACGTTTCAATGCCCATACGACACGCGAACACATCCGAGATCTCGCGTTCGCTCGAGGAACTTTTTCCCTCGGAAAATGTTTCAACACCGGATGTATTCGAGATCGTAGGTGTTCCCACAACTCGCAAAGTCTCGCGATTTATAAAAGCCAAAAAGCTCGAGAGCGAATTATAAATGTTTTTCTCTCTCTCTCTCTCTCTCTTTCTATTTCTCAATAGCTCTATCTCTATCTCTCTCTTTCTCATCTCATGTGCAGAGAAACGGAAGAAATGTGGATTAGACACGGCAGGTGCAAAAGATAACATTTTATCTCTGTCTCGGTGCGGGCGCACCGTGGGTGTTTTCACGGCACATGGACGGATTATCCCGGAATCTCGTACTCACGAGACGAGTTAGCAGTACCTTAATTGCCCGTGTCCACCGACACCCGAAGAAATTTTTAGAGTCCGCAACCACCCATCGATTTATATTCCGCGCCGCAAATACCGTCGCAAAGAGTAACAAACATTTTTATCATCATTTTTCATTCGAAATTATGAAATTGCGTGTAGTTAAGTCATTATGAAAGAAGTTTTTTGAAGAATTGACACACTCGCTAAAAGTAAAACTTTGGTTGGCAAATTTTGTTGCAGAAAGTGTTGAAAAAAATGAATTTTTTGGTTTCAATATATTTCTTGTATATGTTCGATATGCACGTTTAATTTTCTTTCGCAATGTAAATTAAATTTACTGTCGAATAAGATTTTACAATAACGAGAAAAGAATGGTATGCGGTAGATAGCTGAAAAATTTGCATGTGGTCGTTTTTGCTATCAATTCTGGAAATGCCTTTTGACAAATGCCTAAAACAATCCCAAAAGAAGTTTAAAACAGGGTAAAAACATGCATATTTGAATCAAGAATGCATGCCGGTTGCATACGTATGAGACTGAGAAATATCAGAGGTTTTCTCAGTATCCACCAAAATTTATAACTTATCCAGTGCAATAAGTCTCGTGTGTATGATCTATAGTACTTTACATTCTAAGAATATGCGCATCCAGAAATGATGTTTGAGACGTTTAAGAATGATCAAAAACAACGAAGAGAAGTTAGCAAAAAATCAGATGGCACGTACGGACTTCACAGTTGATGAGAAAGTTCGTTTTTATCGAAAAAACTCGAAAAACAATTACTAAAGGTAGAAATAATAAAAAGACGCAGGTTCCAGCTGCGCTATCGGGTAAATTCTCGAGTTTTTTAAAAAATTCACTCTATTTGTGTACCCTCGTATGAAAGCGTTAATAAAAGAGAGAACGAACAGTACGCGGCGAACATTTGTCCGTAATCGAAGTGGAGTAGCCGGGCGACTTGGCTTTTCGCTCGATTAATTTAACCGCCTCATATTTCGTCGGCGTACCTGGCTTCTTTTCCTCTCTTCCAGACTAGAGCATCCATTTCCGTAAGACGAAAGCCATCAGAAGACCGAGAGCCATTCCGACCTATCGGCAAACTCAACCGAAATGTCCACACGATCCTTACACTCAATTTCATATCAATTTCCGGCTTCTACCGATCTCACTTTTTCACTTTCATCATTTTCCGTCGACAATTTTTCCTGTCAAATTCGTTTATTTTGGGAAATAAATTTGTACTCTTTTGCCACGAGCGCATAACAATTTTATCAAAAAACACGCCAATTCATTTTTTATCTCGGTGAATAAGTATTGTACATACGTCTTTATAATTGAAAAAAAATGTAAACTGCTGAATTGTTTTGAGAGATGGAAAATTTATATTTATTTGAAAATAATGAAAAGCTCAGCGTGATCGAGTGGACCGCAAAAATGGGACGCGCGAGGTGTACAAAAATGATGAAGAGCGAATTTACGGATGCTCTTTCCGCCGGGTTGACGAGAGGAAGGCGAATTACACGCTTGTCGGATGCAGCCAAAAGACCGTTCGCAAGCAGCGACGCATTGGTTACAAGAGACCCGTCACTCTACTACCAACACAAATTCATCTCTATTCAACTAAATATTATACCTCTCAGAAATTATAGCTTAAAAAAACAGCCCATCATCGTTTAAATATTTTCCTTCTGAATATTGGCAATTAGAAAATAACACGATTAAAAATAGTCAAGATTCTTTAATACAAAAACAAGCGATTTTTGGAATGTAATTTCAAGTATTTCTCTTTTTTTCTTGCTTTCTCGAGTCAGCTTTTCAAACAGATCTTTATCGGAACAGTCTGTTACTGGATAGTAAAAAGATCTCGTATACGACTTTTGTGGCGTTCCGTGTGTGAGTTTTAGAGGCATCGGATAAAGGAGATATACGAGATAAAAATTCATCCAGCAGCTATTCGGTATTCTCTACTTTGCTTCGAAAGAGATTGCAACTTCTTCTGATTCGCGTAGATGCATGTTTATTGCTGTATTAGCAAAGATGACGAGATAGAGACAGACAACGAGAGTCTCTGGGGTTGGATAAACCGTACTACCGGATTTACTTGTTTTACGAAAGGATTTCAAAGCCAACCGATGAAATATCTTGTTGAGTCGTTACGGTGCAACCGGAAATGCCGTTCTCCTTATCGTCACGGAATCCCTTCAGATTGTTCCATGCTGGAACAATAACAAACTTTCGAGATCAAAATAAAAAAATCACCAATGAATTCCAAAAAATTTTCATCAATATCAATATCAATTTTCATCAAATTTTCATCAATATGATCTACAAAATAAATTTCACCGGTAAAACGATGGATATAAGGGAGGGGAAGGCAAAATGGGGTACGGGGGCAAAATGGGGTACCCCAAAAATTTGGTGAAAATTTACAATATTTCAAATTTTGATAAAATTTCATATCAAATAGTCTTTTATTTGCTAAGAACA